>LPNX010795859.1:130529-158582 GCA_001517045.1 Pseudotsuga menziesii
TTAACACTGGAAATCACTCAATTGAAGGAGTCCAATCAAGAGCTCAAGGACATGATCACTACTAAGGAAAGTGAAGACTATGCTGAAGATAACAACACACTAAAAGAGAAAGTAAGAAGGTTTGAGTAAAGGGTCATAGGCCGAATTCCTCTATAAGGGGCTAAACATTTTCTCTGGGATGTAGTGATACAGGATATTCCCTCATTAGAAAACCATTTGTTCATGGTGGATGAGCATTAACATGCTGCTATGGATGCAAGTAGAATATGAGAATCCTGTAGGAAGGTCTAGCACAAAGTCTTGGGGAGGAGGCCCAGAAGGCGATTGTTGTTCTGAACTCATCCTCTAGGGAAGAACTAATTTCGTTGGGGATTATTGATAGGATATCAGTTCTAGTAGCAGCCAGGAGGATGAACACAAAGCACAACATGTTGCAGGATGCACTTACTAGTATTAACATTATTCAGCAAGGGATAGAAAAGTTCAACAAATTGTTCTAGCCCCTATTTTAGAAAGGGTTTCCTGAGCTTTGGGGTCTACAGGGGAAGCTGATCCCTCAGAGAAAATATGTCAAACTTCTGCAGGAGGAAAGAATAAACCATGGAAATTTTGAGGGTATGAATGGTGGGATAAAGGAACAGGTAATCATCGATAAAATAAATGAGGAATTTGAGCTACTAGCAACATTCATGACTGTCAAATCAGATCTCCCTGCGATTGGCGATAGCCCCCTGATCGGCTTGGATGTTATCTTAAAGGATCTATTTTAGATAGCCACCCCTATAGATCAGCAATGGAAAGATATACATAGAGTGAGCAATCATCATCCTGTAAGGCCTGCCAATTGCTAAGTGAACTGTAGTCTGTTAAAAATATGCTCGTAGTTGTCGTTTTCATCATGCAAGCCAAAAATCCCTAGATATCGAGATTTCTCTTTTTGATTGGTCACATATAGCATAGCATTCCTTCCCAAAATGTTTTGTGGGAACGATGCATCTGCCACATCATATTTTGTTAGGATTTAGGATTTACTTTTAGGTTTGATTCCTACAATGTAACTAATTTTGTTTCCCTGTTTTGAGATATGTATTGGGGGTAAATTGCACTATAAATGCAACCTTTATGGAGGAGGAAGGGTTCGACTTTAATTTTTAAAACATCTGTGCTTGGATTGTAGCTCTGTAAACTTTCTTTGAAGTGTTAATGAAAATTATTTTTTTGAGTGTCTGAGATTCATCACATTGTTCATATTCAGTTTGTGTTTCCTGTTTGCGTCATTTTCATATGTGTAAATTATGCTAATGATTTCTAGAGAAAACCATGACCTGTCTTGAGCCTGCTAAGGGCTATTATGACATGTATTAAGCTTGTTAGGACTATTGTGATTGGATGAAAGTGCCTTGAGGACTGTTAAGGGTCCTAAGCCTGTGTATGAAGGTACCATGGCGTATTGCGGGTTAGTAAGGGTGTCTAAATTTGTTGGTAGCATAATTATGTAATGTTTGACTAGGCCGTGATCTATTGGTATGGATGGAAGTCTGCATGAGGTCTAGTACATGGGTCACTACCCTTTATTGGACTAGTTATGCAACTAATGAAACCCATGATTTGATGCTTCTCACCCATGTGTTGGATACCAAGCTAGGAGAAAATATCAAAGAGGTCAGATAGAATGGAACCTACTCCTGGTTGAGGCCTGATGGAAAAACACAAGTAACCATTGTGTACAAAAATGAGAGTGGTGCATGGTTCCTCTGCACATTCACATAGTTCTCATCTCTACTCAACATAATGAGACAATGTCCAATGAACAAGCTTTATCTAAATGAAGTGAGAGGATTCAATTTTTATGCGAGGGGGATATGATTTGTATAGTAAACTGTAATGAAATGCATCAGATCATGCTGGTTTTTTTGGCTCATTTTCTTATATAATTTGGTTAACGGATTCTGTAAAAACACTTGTCAAAAATACCACTGAGTTGTGCCAAATAGCCTTAGTTGGTTTTTGTATTCAACGTATTAGTGATATGTTGATGCAGGAGAATAGGCTCGAGAGGGCGAAGTCATTCATGACTTAAAAAGGTCAATGGAACTCTTAAGAGACCTAGGGTCTTGTACATTTGTAATTTTCTTTATTTTGTAAAAGCTGGATAAATGGAATAAGGAATCTAGATCGTTTTATGCATGTAATAGTTAGAATTGAGTTAGTTGTGATTCATAGGGTTAGAAGATATCAATAAGGACTGTGCTCCTTTATTATAGGATCTAGAAACATAATCCTCTTGTATTTAAATCAGTTTGAGTTATTTTCTTAGCATCTTAGTTATCTTACAGAGCTTGTTGGCTCACAAAAGCTTAGGTTAGGTCAAAGAGCTTAGGATAGATCATAGAGGTTTGAGGATAGGTCATAGAGGTTTGAGGATATCTCAAAGAAGCTTTGATTATCTATAGAGCTTGAGAGGGAGAGAAATTCCACATAGAATAAATGGAGGAATGAGAGGTGCACAGAAGAGTGAGCGAGGAGTGAATAAGTAGAATTCTATGTGTGTAATTGAATTTTTAATGAATTGAATAAAGAACATAGGATTGGACTCTGCGTGTTGTTTTGACTGATTTCATTTCTTCAAATAGTTCTATAGAAGTATGAATTCATCCCGCATTCACACCATATAACCCTGTATATAAAATATATGGCTTTGGATTTCCATATTTTCTGAATTGCAGAGAAGAATTGATCCTCACAGTGATCAATTGAGTGAAGCTTTGTAGAGGGTTAAAAATTAACCAATCACCCAAATAAAAAAAAATAATAGGGTGGGGATTGATCGTGGGGAAGATCGATGGTTTATAGTAATATCACCAAGAGAAGTTGCAAGCTTTGAAAAACTTTTCATGTGCACGATATTCTATAGAATGCGCTTAATAAATTTTTAAATCCATCGTTGATTTGGTGGAGACACTGATCGAATGATCATAAATCCATTTCATTATGTGAAAAAGTAAGTTGCATGAACACTCAAGCTAGTCGCTAAATTGATAGATCAGCGATCGAGATCGACAACAGGGATGAAGCATTGTGTGAAAACTCTTTTTTTGGATGTGTTGAAATTCAAAAATCCATTTCTGCCTTCCGAAAAGAGTTATGATATGGAAGAGGATGTGAAAAAACCTAGAATTCCATTGTGGAAGAAAGTTAGACAATGCAGAAAGTTGTTTAACATAGAGATTTTGTTTTGAATCTCAATGGTTTTGAATTCTATATGCAAATCAGCTCCATGTATGTGGATGGGTGCATCCATGGAGCTGGGTTACACTTTTTGGCAAGGCGCTTTTAGAAAAAACACAAAAACGTACCTTGATCGAGGTCATAACACCTCGATCGAGGGTTTAACAAAACCTTGATCTAGGTTTTAAGAATACCTCGATCTAGGTTTTAAGACCTCGATCTATGTTTAAAAAAAACCTCAATGTAGGTTTTAAGACCTCGATCTTGGTTTTAAAAAACCTCAATCTAGGTTTTAAGACCTTGATCTAGGTTTTAAGAAAACCTCGATCTAGGTTTTAAGAAAACCTCGATCGAGGTTTTAAGGCCGCGATCGAGGTCCTTGTGCAAAAACATTATTAAAAGAGGTTTAAATGGTAGCTTGATTGAGGGTTTAATAAAACCTCAATTGAGCTCAATACCTCGATCGAGGGCCTAAAAAATCGAGAATTATCCCTCTTAAACGAAAATCAATGTTTCTTTGTGTCTTGTAGGGGTGTAAACCCCATCATTCATGGCACATAACTGAGCGGAGTTCATACCAATAGATTCATCACTTAATCCTCTATCCATTAAGGTATCATGCATGCATTTTGGAATTCATATGGGTTTGTTTTTAATTACTTCTAAAACTTACACTTAGAAAAACTCACAACAACTTCGAAGCAACTCAAAGAAAAATATGCAGGGTAAAAAGTACACATCCAAATATTTCGTAAAAATACATATCCCACACATTGACCTGTCCTCTTCACAACAGTATCTTTTGTTTTTCAATTTTTGAAAACAGTGAAAAAAAAGTGGGATGGACACACGTGTATAAAATGATGCTGAAATTAGATGTGGTCACTTTCGAAAAATAATAAATAATTGTATATTGTGAAATAAATTAACAAAAAAATATGCAGACCATAGTGCATTTTGTGTAGATCATGGTCATACATATTTTATTTAAAAATTATTAATGTAATATTGAATTATTGGGGATGTACATGAGCCACTTATTAACTTCTTCAAATTTTTAAGGTCACACACTTCATTAAATGCAAAATTTCACACATTAAATGACATCGAAATATTTAAAAAAAAATATCATTGGGAAGCCAACAGAATATTCTACAATTTTTTTTATTGCAAGTCAAAATTCACACGGCATATATACGTTTCAAGGGCTTCTATCTAGCACATGAGTAAAAAAATAGGTTTTCATCGCCAAATTTGGTCAAAAAGTGTTACCCACCTTCGTGGAATCACCCGTATATTGACTATAATATTCAAATCTTGATTTTTGTAGCGCTAACAGTGAACAATAAATGAAATAGAGATTGCTTTGCATAAATAACAAGGAAAATATACCCTAAATATCATATTCATATAACTTTCAATTTACAATCACTGTAACAACAGTTCTAAGGTGGACAAGAAAATCAGAAATTACTTTAACTCTAACCCGTAGCTTCCTGGGAATGCACAATGATTTATGGAAGTGAGCTTTAGTGTCTCGATTTTTCTTTGGTGTCATTCTTGTCTTGTCAGCTCCTCAAAAGAACCCAAATCATCTTCTTCTCATTATTATGGTGCATCTCCCTTATTCACTACCCAGAAACGTTATGCACAGTCGTAAAAAGAAGGAATACTACAATGAGATTACCCAACAAAGTTGTAGTAAATTCTTGTAGTTTTCAATATGGATTGCAACTCCCTTTTTTGGCTATAACAACCCTTTATACTGTCCCATATGAACTGTGTGGATCACTGTAGATGTGTAACTGTAAATCATCCTCACAAACAATCCTGTGTCCTCTCTATACGATGTCATGGCCCAAACAGTCCAAAATCAACCAACAAATGAAGAATACGAACTCCACAAGATGAAATCGGCCCCTTTTTTACTCCTTTTTTTTCATCAACATAAAAAAAAAAGATGAAAAAGAAAATATGCATGAATCTATAGCATCTTATATCTAGATGGGCTTGAAAATTTGTTGTGTGTATAACCACAACATGAGCCTATAATCCTAGGTATAATATAATATTATTACTTGTTAGACTCATAGAAATACCCCCTTGGGATAAACCTTTTTATAGAATATGGTATGGGGATGGCGCTAGGGAGTCCTAATTTCTTATATTATTATTTTAATTATTGCATAAGCATTTATAGCTTCTATTCTATTGCTTGTCAAGGATATTTATAACTTACATCGTATGGAGACTCTATGGGTTAAATATAAATATATTTCTAATGTGGATATATATGAACCTGTATACTAACTAATATATGTTGTTAGTATGATAGGAGATCAAGATGTGAAAGTTGTCACCATCATTTTAACATATCAATGTATTTTTAGGAGGAGTTAGAAATGGCTTCGATCACCTCATTTGCTGGCTTGGAATGTATGGGAAATTTCATTTCCTTTAGATCTCAAGAAATCTCACTTGGGAGTGAGTAAATTAGTCAAAGGTGCATTGCAATGGCCATAACATTATTAGAGATCACTTGGTTCAATAATTTTATATGCCACCTGTCGTTGAATCTTCAATGACCTAATTAAATAGAAATTTTGATGCAGGCATTTGTAAAAAGTCCTACACTTCCACCAATAAAATGATTCATTGAACAATGAAAATACATAAATGAGATGGAGGCTATAGATGGGCATAGCATGATTAAATGTAACACCGCATATCTCTTCTCATTATTCTAATATCCCTAGTTACCTAATTGATATGTCAATTAAGAAAGTGTTGAAATATTGTAACTTCGAAGAATATTCTATATGTATCTTTTTCTGGTTCTCCGATGGTACTATCGGGAGAACCACTTGTATTACATTGTACCCCGATGCTCCTAATCGGAATAACTAATAAGAGTCATGAGGTAGTCCCCTCTAATTGTAAAGGTGGGTCATTAGCACCCCGGTGTGGTTACTTGAGCCTACATGTGTAACTCGAGCCTACATGTGTAACTCAAGCCTACATGATTTAACTCGAGCCTACATGTCAAATGAGTTAACTTAAGTGAATGGATGAATATTAATAGAGGTGTAGTGCTCCTCATTTGTGACACACACACTCTCACTTGTGTAGCGCATTAGTGGAGAAGAGAAGTAGCTGGAGAAGGAGGAAGATCAAGCTTTGATCTCCTTGATGGTTTTATGTTTTATCCTTTTGGGGCATCTATATTGAGGAAGCTTTTGCTGGGTTTTTCCCTTTAGGGTTTTCCCAGGATAAATATTTGTGTTCCTTTTTTATGGTTGTGCTTGTCTATCTTTCAATGATCCTGTTTATATGCTTTTGTCATGAAAATGAAATGAAATACTAATGTCTTAGCTAAGCATATGAAAATTTAACATGGTATCAGAGCCACCCTGAAAAGAAGACATTGTGCAGCTACAAAATATAGGGCTTCTTAATTTTTTGTTCTCTCTCCACAATTGATCAGAAAAAGAAGGCTAGGATGACTCTCCATTGAAGGGCGCATCTTTCTGTCGAACTGGAATTCGATTCCAAGCATTTCCAGTTTTCGGTGCAGGAAATTAGGGCTTCTTGCAGAAGAAGAATTTTTGAGTGAGCCCAGCATAGGATGGATCTCCTCATCAAAATCGAAGTCTAGAGACCTAGATCATGTTTTTTGGTTGGGTGAAACTCTGGAAAAGTCAAACCCTAGTTTCACCCCGAGCTAGAAAAACCCTAAATACTAAAACTGCTAAGTTTTGGTACATTTGCTATATCCCGATATTGGCGAAGGTCCAAGAGCTGAAAATTGCAGAGGCTGAAGTTAAAATCCTTCTTTACACTGTGTCCAACATTAAGCCTTAGATTCGCTATATTCTGGGATATATGATCCCTCCAAGTTAGGGTTCCAACCTCTTCCAGAATTCATCCCTAAACAGGAAACCTGAGAAAAATTGCTATAGATTGGGCTACAAAGGTCCAAATTGAATTCCTGAAGATGTTCTAGAAATATCATAGATTTTACTTTCTATGGTCCAAATTTCAGAACCATAATATGAAACAGTGACACGTAGCAGTCCATACAACTTCGTTGTTCTGAACAGTCCTGTAACAGGTCACCGTGGGAAAAGGATCATAAATACCAATTGGTGTAACAAATTCTGATGAAACATGTGGTGTGGGATCAGGGACATGCGAGGTTACCTCAGTGAGAAATTTCCAACACATAGGAGCAGTAATTTCATAGATATCAGAGAAACAGTGAAAATCATTTCTCAAGAAGAAATTGGGAAACTAGGGCTTCCTGTTCTGGGAGCTTCCCTCCAGTGTTTTCAGAAAAGGAGTACACTAGACAGCTCCATTTGAAGAGATATATCTTTATATCTAATCATATCTTAAATATTCCAAGTTTTGAAAATTAGGGTTTCTCTAACAAACCCTATATCAGCTAGCTCTGGAAGCAGGACAGACACCTTAAATCGGTAAGATCTAATCTTTTGCTATTTGCATTTGAGGTTCTCATTTTGAAGTGATCTATGACATCAGCTTGATGATAAGCTTGGTAAAGTTGATAGATTCCAAGCATGGAATTATTTTATCTCTCTGAAGAAAATAAATTGGACACCTACATGAGTAGAGAGGTTCCAGTTCCATATGGAGATGAGGCTCAAAGACTTACACAAGAAGAACTTGATCAAGGCCAAGAAGATCATTGTTGATTCAATCATGGATCAACTTGTACCACAAGTGTCTTCCCTAAAGAAACTGAATATGTGTGATTCCTTGATCAAGCTATTTGAAGATAAAAACTTAAATTAGAAGATGGCTTTGAGAAAACAGTTGAAGAATGTGAAGATCAAGAATGCAGAACAACTTGAAGCAGTAGAAGAAGAAGTGGAGAATGCAGAAGTGGTGATAGCCACCTTGAATGGCCTCCCAGGATCATGGGATTCATTCATGCAAAGAATGTATGCTATAAGGAAGTAATTTCTTTCAGCTTGACTCATAAGAAGAGAAGAAGAAGATGGGAGAAATTGAAGATAAAGATCTCACCATTCAAAGAATATCCCTCAAGCGATGAGGAATATGAAGAACTCAATTCTTGAAGAACCTCTTATTCATCTTATCACTTGGATAAGAAATGATGATTTCATGAATGAAGAAGATGATAAAGTAGAATGATCAAGATGGAGCCTACCCATGAAACAAATAAAAGATAAGTATTCAATTGTCATTTCATGATATTGTTTTGTTATACATTTGTTTATATTCAGTTGATGTGTTATGCATGATAGATTGTTTGCATTAATGACTGTATACTACTAATATGCATGTGATGGGTAAGTAGCTCATGGTGCTATAAAACTCTCCATTGCTACTTATCAAACCTCTTTGCTGACATATTGGATTATTGCACAATCTCAATGATGTCATTGTAGAGATGGAAGGCATCTAGAAAGTTTATGTGAGATATGGATGAATGTTGTATTGACTAAACAGTTGCATGATGCATAAGAATTTGTCATTATGCATATGTTTTATGAAATATTTCTAACCATACAACTGGTGCATTTGAATTGTAGGAAAGGTCCTATACAACCTCCTACAAGAAAATAAGGATGAGACTTGTTTCGAAGAACAAGTGATGACAATTCAAGATTCACTCCAATAAACATGAATCTGAAGCTCCCAGGGTCAGAGACACCATGACGAAAGAAAGAGATTCAGAGAGTGTTAGATCCACCTTGAAGGATGAAGACCACCATGGGTACAATAGATAACTCAAAGAATGCTATGAAAGAAGCTATGATCAAAGAATAACAGTTGATCATGGGGAATGATGTATATGATATGATTTTGAAACATAAAGGGAAGTACGTAGTATCTTCCATATGGATCTACAAGAACAAGTGTACAAAGCAAGGTTTGTGATTTTCCTCAGAAATAATAGAGTATGACATGACATACTCTATTGACCAGTATATATCAGGCATAGAACCACCTATACAGAATGAAGAGGGAAGATGATAGTCCACTTCAGGGGGAGTGACTACAGAAAATTATATCTGAGTTTGACATGGTACGACATGATGGATAGCTTCATGATGGATTGAGACTTTACCAAGAGTAAAGTGGGTTCCAACCTTCGAGGTTGAATGTAGAATACTAGGATATGTTGATGACCTTAGAAGACAAACTCATAGAAGATGTTATGATACTAGAATGATGTTTGGGATATAGTACTCAAACCAGAAAGCAAGAATGTGGTATCTTCCAAATGGATTTGAAAGATAAGATATGTTGCTGATAGAAGTAAGGTAATACTTGTGGCTAGAGGTTTCTATCAGAAAGAGGGAATTAATTCTGAAGAGACACTTACTCCAGGAAGCAAGGTACACTTCCTTCAAAACTATCATGGTAGTTTCTTCCATGATGAAGTAAAGACAAGCCTTCCTTAATGGTATGATTGAAGAAGAGTTTTACATCGAATAGTCACAAGGATTTGAAGTTGAAGACAGATGGAATCAAGTATGCAAGATGAAGAAGGCCCTCTATGGCCTAAAGCAAGCTCCTAGAGCTTGGTATGGAAGAATAGATAGTTTCCTGATGAGCATGGGCTTTGCCAAGAGTAAAGTCGATCCTAACCTTTCCTACAAGGTTGTAGAAGATGAACCTGTCATTCTATTACTATATGTGGATGACTTATTATTGACAGGGAATGATAAACAGATCATGGAAAGCAAAAAGAAACTAGCAGAAGAATTTGAGATGAAAGACCTTGGGTTAATGCATTATTTCCTAGGTTTGGAAGTATGGCAAAGTTCAGAAGGAATATTTCTCAACCAGGGAAAGTATGCGGTAGAGAAATTGAAGAGATTCAATATGTTGGAATGCAAAGCCATGGCCACACCCATGGACTCCAACCTGAAGCTGTTAGCTAATGACTCATTAGAGTTAGTGGATGTGACTCACTACATACAGATCATTGGGTCATTGATGTACTGAAAAAATACTAGACTATACATTTGTTTTGCTGTGAACACCTTAAGTCAATATCTTGTTCAACCAAGACGGGTTCACCTAGTAGCTGTAAAACATGTGATGAGATATCTGAAAGGGAATATAGACTTTGGTCTATACTATGATGGTAGCCATGAGTATAGATAGTATGGCTACACAGATGCAGATTGGGATGGAAGTATCTCAGACAGGAAAAGAACATCAGGTAGATGCTTTTGTTTAAGGTCTGCTATGAGTTCATGGTTTAGCAGGAAATAGTACTGTGTTTCTCTTAGCATGGTTGAAGCAGAATACATAGTAGATTGCTCTACTAAGTTGTGAAGCCATATGGATTCAGAAGCTGATATCATGTCTCTTTGACCTGAAGATGGATACTACAATGATTCTATGTGATAACCATAGTTGTGATGACAAAGAACCCTGTGTTCCAATGTAACACGTAGAAATCCGGTATTTCTACATACAAGATAAGATGCAGATGATGATACTGTAGATGTAGATAATGGTGATTCAGTATTTCTATACTGAATATAGAGATGATAATGTTTCAGTATTCCCATACTGAAGATATAGATGATGATGATTTCAGTATTCCCATACTGAAGATATAGATGATATTTCAGTCTTTACATACTGTAGATACAGATGATGATGACTCCATATTTCTATACTGAATATAGAGATGATGATGCTTTCAGTATTTCTATACTGAAGATATAGATGATGATGCTTTCAGTATTCACATACTGGAGATACAGATGGTGATAGTTCAGTATTCACATACTAAAGATGTAGATGATGATGGTTTGGATGATGATGTATTGACAAAGCCTCTGCCTCAAGTAGAGTTCGAACACTTTCGAGACAAGCTTGGTGTTGTTTAGAAAGACCTTCCTCGAAAGGGGGAGTAGTGATGTTACAGTGGGATTGTATCATCCCTTGGAATTTTCCCTAAAGTGATCCGAAGACCTTGGTCCTCGAGAATGAAGAGGGATTGTATCATCCCAGGACATCTGTCCACAATAGATCCAGTGACCTCCATCCTCGAGAATGTGGTGGGATTGTATCATCCCTGGGAACTTACCCTAAAGTGATCTGGAGACCTTGGTCTTCGAGAATGAAGAGGGATTGTATCATCCTGAAACATCTGTCCATAATAGATCCGGTGACCTCGGTCCTCGAGAACATGGTGGGATTGTATCATCCCTGGGCACTTGCCCTAAAGTGATCCGGAGACCTCGGTCTTCGAGAATGAAGAGGGATTGTATCATCCCAGGACATTTGTCCATAATAGATCCGATGACCTCGATCCTCGAGAATGTGGTAGGATTGCACCATCCTTGGACATCGTCATAAAGTGATAGGGACTGATTCTCCCGTAATCAATCCGGTGGCTTCGGTCCTCGAGAATGTGGTAGGATTGCATCATCCTTGGACATAGTCCTAAAGTCATAGGGACTGATTCTCCTGTAATCAATCTGGTGGATTTGGTCCTCGAGAATGTGGTAGGATTGCATCATCCTTGGACATAGTCCTAAAGTGATAGGGACTGATTCTCCCGTAATCTCTATCTGGTGGCTTCGGTCCTCGAGAATGTGGTAGGATTGCATCATCCTTGGACATATTCCCAAAGTGATAGGGACTGATTCTACCGTAATCAATCCGGTGGCTTCGGTCCTTGAGAATGTGGTAGGATTGCATAATCCTTGGACATAGTCCTAAAGTGATAGGGACTGATTCTCCCGTAATCAATCCAGTCGCTTTGGTCCCCGAGAATGTGGTAGGATTGCATCATCCTTGGACTTATTCCTAAAGTGATAGGGACTGATTCTCCTGTAATCAATACGGTAACTTCGGTTGTCAAGAATGTGGTGGGATTGTATCATCCCTGGACTTTAAGTCCAAAAGTGATCCAAATACTTTTTGTCTTTGAGTTGTGGATTGCAAGTTGTTGTTGATGATGACGATGTCGTACTAATAGAAAGATCAGAGTATGATGATGATGACATGCTGATCGAAAGATCAGAGTATGATGATGTATTGATCGAAAGATCAGAGTATGATGATGACGTACTGATCAAAAGATCAGAATGTGATGATGATGCTTCTGATTGAAAGATCAGAGTATGTTGATGATGTTTCTGATCGAAATATTAGAGTATGATGATGATGTTTCTGATCGAAAGATCAGAATGTGATGATGATTATGATCGACAGATCAGAATATGATGATGATGATGTTGCTGCTGATAGAAAGGTCAAAGTGTTGATGATGATATTGTTGATCGAGAGGTCAAAGTGCTGAATATGTTGCTGTCGATCGAAAGGTCAAGATGCTGAAGATGTTGTTGCTGATTGAAAAGTCAAAGTGCTGAAGATGTTGCTGATCGAAAGGTAAAAAATGATGAAGATGTTGTTGCTGATCGAACAATCAAGGTGCTAAAGATGTTGCTGATTGAAAGGTCAAAAGGCTGAAGATGTTGTTGCTGATCGAACAGTCAAAGTGCTG
Organism: Pseudotsuga menziesii; assembly: GCA_001517045.1. Taxonomy (NCBI): domain Eukaryota; kingdom Viridiplantae; phylum Streptophyta; class Pinopsida; order Pinales; family Pinaceae; genus Pseudotsuga; species Pseudotsuga menziesii. Next base: position 143,284 of record LPNX010795859.1, read on the forward strand.
AGGATGTTGCTGATCGAAAGGTCCAAGTGCTGAAGATGTCATTGCTGATTGAAAGATCAAAATGCTAAAGATGTTGCTGATCAAAGCAGTCAAAGAATTAATGATGATGAAGACTGAAGATTGAAGATGAATACTACATGATGTTGAAAAGCTTCCAATGATTTATAGATGTGTTACCCTACTGATGTTGATGATATCCCCTATCTCTACTCTTGTTGTTGTTGATGTTACTGTAGAATACCCTTCTCGTTAAGGGGGAGTGTTGAAATATTCTAACTTCGAAGAATATTCTATATGTATCTTTTTTTGGTCCCCGATGGTCCTATCAGGAGAACCACTTGTATTACATTGTACCCCGATGCTCCTAATCGGAAGAACTAATAAGAGTCATGAGGTAGTCCCCTCTAATTGTAAAGGTGGGTCATTAGCACCCCAGTGTGGTTACTAGAGCCTACATGTGTAACTCGAGCCTACATGATTTAACTCGAGCCTACATGTCAAATGAGTTAACTTAAGTGAACGGATGAATATAAATAGAGGTGTAGCTCACCTCATTTGAGCACACATTATCACTTGTGTAGCACATTAGTGGAGAAGAGAAGTAGCTGGAGAAGGAGGAGGATCAGGCTTTGATCTCCTTGCTGGTTTTATCTTTTATGCTTTTGGGGCATCTATATTGAGGAAGCTTTTGCTAGGTTTTTCCCTTTAGGGTTTTCCTAGGATAAATCTTTGTGTTCCTTTTTTATGGTTGTGCTTATCTATCTTTCAGTGATCCTGTTTATATGCTTTTGTCATGAAAATGAAATGAAATACTGATGTCTTAGCTAAGCATATGAAAATTTAACAGAAAGTAGATTTGTAAGTCATACCACCATAGAAATTTTAGCTCATATGATTTCCATAAGAAGAGAGATCATAAATCCAACAAAGAGAAAAATAAGAAATAATTGTTTGAATGCATATGGTATATCTCTTAGTAAGGAAAGAAACAATAATGAGTCATATCATGCCAGTAGTTACAAATAGCAGATAAAGGATAAAATATCTTGTGTAGAATCATAAGAGAGTCTACAGAAATAGACTAATTTAGTACAATTAATTTATCCTTATGGTATCCTTACTTATTGAAATGGGACCTTGAATGATATATAAGTAATTTGATCAAGTAACCGGTAAATCCACCTAGGTAATGCACTAGATACCAACTAAAAATAATACTATGTTTGGATAAGACAATCATTTTCACTTAGGGATGATGGTTTAGGGAATACTTAAGGATAGACTAGATGAAATTTTGATCTATGCAGCCATATTTTTCTTTGATCTAGCTACAATATTGTCACTACATGGTCCAAGTAGCCTTGAGAGGATTATCGGTACAAATTTTTTGTTGAAGAAAATGCCCACACCACATGGGTATATTGTAGGCTGTTGTTTTTTCTACTCAACCATGGTCTCAGTTTGTCCAAAGATACCCTGAAAAAGAATTTATGGACCTACCAAAAATGTGGTTTAGGTAAATTAGACCAAGCCTAAGCGAAGATAAAAAATTGTCCAAGTATGGAATTATTGGTAAAATATAGATGTTGGTCCTAGCTTTGTCATCATTTTTGGTAGTTAAATTACATGTTTAAACATATGTTTTGTCATATTTTTTTTGCATATTTTCTATCTTGCAGCTCATTATTTAGTGCCAGGTATGAATGAATTTAAGATTTATGTAAAATCTGTTTATTACGATCATTTTATGATTTTATTGTTTAAAATTGGCATTGTTTGAAGTGCGTTTGATATATTAATTTATGTGTATATTTGTTTACATGTTATATAGTCTTTGGACACGTTAACAAACATACATGCATTTAGCTAGATATGCATAGAGCTTATCCAGCTCACTGTCTAGCTTACCATCTAAATCGCTAACTAGGATGCGCGCTGTTGATATCAGATTCCAGGCATTAAAACATTAGAATGGTCTGCAAACTACTTGTTGTCCACATGTCTGGGTGATGAGGAAGCTCTCGTTCTAGAAGACTCACCATCATGCTTCATTTGATTGACACCACACCACCAGTCCATGCATTTGGATGATAGCACGATCCTCATTCTAGAAGACTCGCTAGTGTGCTCTTCTTTTCCTGATACCACTCCACCAGCCATGCCAAAGAATGAGTCTGTATGCCACATCACACGATGAATAGAGCCGACGTACGAAGGAGAGGGAGAAGGTTGTGCATTGGCGTTTGATCAGTTAATGGTCATAATGGTTGACTAAATTTAGAGATAATTCGACTACTAAAGGGTCAACTTGCTCATCTCTTGTAAACAATATATATATTAGCCTTTACATGAGAGCTCAGTTAGCTAGCGGTTTAACCAGTTTATCCATGTGATTCGTTGTTCTTAACCACGCTGTAATTATGTTCCATTTTTTTAAATAGAAGTTGTATGTTTTGTTGTTCATGATTGTGTTCATGTAAGCGTTATCCAGGCATCACCCTTGATTGCTAAGAGGGCCCCTCATCAATGAATTGTTTCTTTTCTTATGTAGTTTCGTTACCTTTTCTTTTGTAGTTAGTTTGATTTCTAGTTTGTTTTCATTTAAATTGTTGTAAACATTTATTTAATTTACTTCCTGTAATGCTGCGTGAATTAGTTTAGTTTTATTTCCAAAGTTAAATAGTTAGTTGTGCGCATAGTTTGCTTTCAATTTGTTATAATTTTGTTTCAATTTTCTTTCACTCATTTCATTTCCAGCTTTACTATTTCATTTACTACTATTAGAATATATTACTTTCATTAAGATATAATAGATTCCATCATGTTCATTTCCTTTTATGTCATAAGTTTATTTCTTAAAGTAATATGCAATTATTGCTTTATGTTTATGAATTTGTTTAAGATTATTTCGTTATCGGATTTAGTCCTTAAGTAGGTTTATTTATTGCATCCCTACATTGTATTTACATGTGCACGAATTCACCTGAAGATTAGATCATTTAAGTTACTACTATTTTAGCTATGCAGACTGTCATTTTGACAACCTATGTAAACTGTCATTTAGACAACCCTTTCAGACCTGCAGTTCAGCCTGTCATCGAGTCCGTCGTTTCATTTTTAGTGTTTTTATGTGTTTTGAACTTATTTAAAGCTTTGTTTCTTTATTTTTTTAAGTATGATTTGATTGTGATAGTTAGATGACAATTTTATTTAACATTAAGACTAAAAATTAGATTGTTTTAGATTATTTATTAAATTTTTACCCTTTTAATTTGAAAATGTTTTGAGTTATGTTTTTGTTCCTTTTGTTTGTTTCTAATTTCTTTACTAACATTGTCATACTATTTTGTAATCATGCCTTTGGATTGATTTATCTGTTTACATGTAAACTTAGTATTAGATTTGTTTAGGAAAGTACATTGGTACCTTGTAAGTTGTCCATGGTAGAAGGAACAATTTTCCATCCTTACTGTGTGATTACTGAAAGAGACTTGTAGAATAGAATTCAAAGTTATTTTTATTAAGTTTTCTACTTGCTTCTTTTATAAAGTTTTCTACTTGCTTCTTTTTATCAAAAGTTCTCTTATTAAGTTTCTACTTACTTATGAGCTAGGTCTTCCTTGCATCTTAGCTTTCACTTGAGAAGTTGTTTGTTGATAATATCTTTTTCAGTCTGAAGTTATTTTTTTATAAAATAAATTATCAATCTAATCATTGTTACTATGTTTCTTTGCATAGTTAGTATTTGAAATTATTTAATAAACTTTACTAGAAAGGGTAATTCTTTAAATAATTGTTTATAAAGTAGAATGGTGTATTTTTTATACTTTGATATAGTATTTTGTTTTGGTTCAATTACCTTAATAGTTGAATTCTTAGGAGTTTGACTTGGTTTTTCATTTTGAAAGATATTTCAATCTTTTGTTTGTTAAAATATTTCCATGACACCATAGGAATTCCTCTACCTTCGCATATATTTTGTGTCAACTCTAAGCCTACCAACCTCGTTCGATAATTAAATATTAGGTGAATTAATCAAGACTATATAACACCCAACATTTTTGCCTCTGTTTTCGGGGAGTTATTCTGTAAGGTAATATAGATATAATTCTTTATGAAGTTTAGTAATAGGACGGTGGTGGGGAAGCGCTAAGATGAGAGGTAAGAAATTGTGCATCTGTTATAACAGGATCCCCCAAAGCCAACATTAGTAGTATCATATTTTCTTTTAGTTTGAGTCTTTCATGAGCATACTTAGAGATCCTCAAGGTAGATTTGTTAATATAGGAAAAATGATTGAAATTCCCACTAAATTTCGTAGGGGATGTAGTACCCCAACTACTAACTCACCAGAAAGGTATCAAAAAACACCTGTCGGAAGTAGTTCTACCCCAAAAACCTGAGGAGAATTTCTCAGGAGATCTTACCAGGGAACCCATCAAAGGTGAAATAACCTTTATAGGAGGTCCTAAGGACCTCATTCCTGAGGAAATTCAATAGTATTAGCCATTAGGAACCTCTAACCCTCCACTAGTCCCAAATCCAAATAATACAACTTTTTCACTAGTAGGAGATCCGAATTTCGTTGACTTTGTTGATCTTGACCGGGTAAAAGCTCTCTTTGGAAACCCCATAGATACAGTTATCTCACAAATTGAAACATCCATAGTAGAACCTAATTTCCCTCTAGGATTCAATAAAAATACGGTTGATCAGAGGAAAATATCTCCCAAAAAAGAACGTTGGGACGCCTCATAGTCACCTTGAAAGGATCCTCCTAGTTATGTTTATGTTAAAAACCCAGCTTATCTGGAGAGATGGGGAGAAAAATAAAATCACGATGAATTTAGGAATGACTAAGGAGAAGGGGAAAATTGAAATTGAGGCTACCTGTAGGTTTCCTATTTTAGACACTATACAGGATATAACTATGAAAAACATATCTCCTTCCTCCTTACCTACATTCTATGGAAAGAGTAATGAGGATCCAGACACATTTTTGTTTGATTTTGATATCCTTTGTAGGTGTTATAATTATCTACAAGATGCTCACAAAATAAAACTCTTTCCCGCTACACTAAAAGATTCTTCCTTGAGATGGTTCATGGGATTAGGCGAATCCACTATCAGGACTTGGGATGATATGAAAACCTCATTTTTGCCAAAATACAAGGAGTATTGCAAACCTAAGGACTCTCGACATGATATATTCAAGATCCAACAACTTGAATATGAAAGCCTAGATGATTATATCAAAAGGTTTGTTTATACATTACATGAATCAAAATATAGTGACCTTCGAGAATATGCAGTACGTACACTTTTTCTTAAAGAGATCTCTCAGGAATTGATAGAAAGTCTTAATATCATGGCAGCTGGAGATATTTCTCATAAAACCTTTGCATATATTGGTGAGATGTGTAAAAATTATTCCAGAAGTCGGGGTAAAGTTGGAATTTTTTTCCAAGCACCTTATAATATAAATGTAAGAGGAAACATTCCCAGTTCAGGTGGAGTTACAAGGGTAGAGTTAGGAAACCTATTGGAAAATTTCAAGACTGATATCTTAGGAGCAATGGGTTCCCAACTAGATGCTTTACAAGCCAAGAAAAGGAAGGATGAAGAATGAGCAGCAATGAGCATTTTTTGTCCAAGATGTAGGACCAAACATCCCCAAAGGGAATGCCCAATAAACAACATCTCTGTATGTCACATATGTACGGAGGAACATTCAAAAAATAATTTCCCATTGTTTTCTGGGTTGCAAGCCATCTATAAGAGTGGGGATGTAGGAGAAACATCTAGGAGGCCTCCTTGGAAACCTAGAGACCAACCAGCATACTAAAATTTCCCACCACAATCCCCACTCTATTGTCCTCCATCCAACCACCTTAAGAATGGAGAACCTCAAGTTGGCAGAATCAGCCACCTCAATACCCTCCTCCTCAATTTCTTCATCAGCAATGTTGGTCACAAGGATGGAGAGGAAAACCATACCCTTAGTAACAACCTCTCTCTGCACCTAACCATCCTTATCCTTTGCACCAAATGAATTTCCAACAAATTTCACCTGGATTTGTGCCTCCAGTTCCTCTCATCTCACAACAACCTCATCACTTCCATAATACAAACCCTCCTCAACCGACATTATTACCTGCACAACCGATACATAAACCAAATAATAAACCAACTCAAGATCTTAACAACATTGAGTTGCAAACTCTTCCATCATACCTTATTTCGAATGTACCTGTACATAAGATTCATTTACGATTTGGAACAGTTGTGAATGAGAAGCCCAAGTCGTCAGTCATCGTTCGTGAGAAAAATGAAGAATAAGAGGATCCAAATGAGCCCATGAATGATGCCATTTTGGAGGATGCGAACATTTTGAAAATTCCAGTATACATCCATCCTCTACAAGAACTTATTCAGGAGAAAAGAATCCCTCCATTTCTAGAAAAACTAGTGATAAAAAACCTGTAGTTCATCCTGAGTATGACATTTTGAATGAATTAAAGAATATCTATGTCAAAATTGCTCTGTTGCAAGCTATCAAAGACATACCAATTTACAGAAAAGTAATAAAGGAACTATGCATTAAATGTCCAGGGAAGAAGCAAAAGGACCTGCTTACGATTCATGTTATAAGTAGATGTCTGAATGTATGACAAATCAGTCCCGAATCGTGAAATATACAAATCCAGGGGCCCCAATAGTGACTGTAGTTGTAAAAAATATCGCCATAGAAAATATATTGATCAATTTAGGATCCATGATCAACATGATGACCACAACAGTTTTAGAAGTTTTACAGTTGAGACAATTTCTCCAACCTACCCCTTCCATCTTGGAACTAACAGAACATACTACGGTAAAACCTGCTGGAGTCTTGGATGATGTTATTGTATCAGTAGCCTCATGGAAATACCCTGTCGACTTTATGGTCGTGGAATCAAAGGATCCTTCTAAAGGGAATACTATTATATTGGGAAGACCATGGTTAGATACTGTAAATGCTTTTATAGGATGTAGGGATGGATAGATGACTATTTCTAATGGGTTGTCTACATATAGACTTATTTTATACCCCCCACCACAACTAATAACCTAAAAATCATGGTGGTTAAATTGTTATTTCGGATATGAGGACTTTGATGACCTCTCCCTCCCTAGTGATTTATCTTGGAGACCTCAGGAGTAGACCACTGAGAATGTATTAAATTAGTTTGTTTCTTCAACAATTTCTATAGATTTTCCTCAGTGTTTTGCTCAATTCAATCATATATTTGGAGACAATTTCCAAGAAAATATGGCTCTCTCAATGTTTACAGAGACAACTTGTGTATTCACAATTGAAGAGCATATAGGACCCTATACCATACCTTGTGAAGTTGGCTTTGAAATTTTCTTACATATAAACAGAGGATTAAGAGAAAAACAGGAAACACAGCTGCTTAAGGTTCTTAAAAAACAACATGGATCATTTGCATGGGAATACACTGATATGAAGTGCATACACCCTAATACCTATATTCACCATATTTTTAGGGATCCAAACATGTCACCTGTAAGGCAACCTCAGAGGAGGATGAATCCCGCTCCAAAGGATATAGTGAAAGAAGAATTACAAAAACTCCTCAATGTTGGTTTCATCTACCCTATTTTCGATGGTAAATGGGTGTATCCTCTAGTGGTAGTCCTGAAGAAAGTCATAGGGAAATGGTGCATTTGTGTTGATTTTAGAGAGCTAAAAAAAGCCACGCTTAAAGACTACTTTCCTTTACCTTTTTTTGATCAAGTGTTAGATACCCTATCAGGTAAACAATATTTTTCCTTTCTTGATGGATATAGCGGATACAATCAGATTTTAATAGAACCTGAAGATCAAGACAAGACCACTTTTACATGCCCTTGGGGAACACATTCTTATATAGTTTTACCATTTGGATTATGTAATGCACCTGCCACTTTTCAGCGAGCGGTCCTAGGAATTTTTTTTGATCTTATACATGACTGTGTGGAGGTATACATGGATTACTTCTCAGCCTATGGTAATACCTTTCAAAAATCTATCGAAAACCTCGAGAAGTTCTTGATCCGATGTTAAGAAATGAATTTATCCCTTAGTCATGAAAAATGTAAAATGTTACTAACAGAAGGTATAGTTTCAGGGAACCATATTTCTTCTCAAGGAATTAAGGTAGATCCTACTAAGATAGAAGTAATTATTGGCCTTCCCTCTCGAAAAAACTAGAATGAGGTAAGAAGCCTTCTTGTTCATGTAGGCTATTACTGTCGCTTTATTGAAAATTTCACTAAAATAGCTACACTGATGTTCAAATTGCTCACAAAGGATGTATAATTCCAATGCACAGAATACTGTCCAAATGCTTTTGAGATTTTAAAAGCTAAACTATCAGTAGCACCAATACTATGGGGTCCCGATTGGTCCCTTCCTTTTCATATATCCAATGATGCCTCTGATATGGACATAGGAGGAGTCTTGGGCCAAAAAGAGGGACAAGCACCTTATGCCATTTATTTTACTAGCAAGAATTTGACTCCTGTCAAACTAAATTACACGGTTACTGAAAAAGAATTTTTGGTAGTAGTTTATTCTATCAATAAGTTTTGTCATTACATTATAGGGTACGAAGTTTTTCTTCATACCATTCACTCTTCCATTATATTTCTAATGAATAAACCAATTACCAATGGTAGAGTGACCCGGTAGCTTCTTCTATTGTAAGATTTTAACATCAACATCATTAACTGACGTGCTAAAGGAAATCTATTATCATATTTCCTTTCTCACATTCAACATGATGATGGTACTAAACCCGTTGATGATACTTTTCCTGATGAACATCTATTTGCTGTATCTTTTCAAACCCCTTGGTTTGCAGACATTGCCAATTATTTAGCAACTAGAAAATTACCAAACCATTTGTCCCCACACGAAAACCATCCTATTATAGTTCAAAGTTCTAATTATTCTTGGGTTGATAATGACCTATTCCGCACGGGTCCAGATATTATTATTCGACGATGTGTGCAGGAGGATGAAATGATAGGCATCCTCCATGCATGACATGATGGACCATGTGGAGGACATTTTTCTAATAAGAGGATAGCATACAAAGTGCTTCACTCTGGTTATTACTGGCCAATCATTTTCAAGGATGTTTCCAAGTTAAACGATGTGATAGTTTCAAAAGAATGGGTAGACCTACATCATCTAATCACATGACCATACACCCCCAAGTCATGATTGAACCTTTTGAGAAGTGGTTTCTTGATTTTGTAGACCAATTTCTCCCATGTCTCGTAGAAAGAAGTATATCCTAGTTTGCACAGATTATGTCAACAAATGGGTAGAAGATAAAGATTTGTTTAGGGATATAGAGAAATCAATGGTAGAATTCATATATAAAGAAATATTCACCCGGTTTGGTGTACCTTGATAAATTTTTATAGACCAAGGTTCCCAATTTACTTTGAAATTAATGAAAGAACTTACTACGAAGTATGGCATTCGACATTGCAAGTCTTCACCTTATCACCCTCGGGATAATGGCCAAGTAGAATCAACCAACAAAGCATTAGAATCCATTTTAACCAAAAGCATTCACTTACATCATAAGGATTTGACAGATATACTTCCAGAAACCTTATGGGCCTATACGATAACATGGAGAAACATTACCGGGCATACCCCCTATGAGTTAGTTTATGGAAAACAAGTCCTTTTACCTATTGAATTTCAAGGTAAGACCTTTCATATGGCAGCAAAATTAGGAATGGATTTAAATGAAGCACAAAAACAACGAGTGTTACAGATTAATGAATTAGATGAGATTAGACAAGATCCACTCCAAAGAACCATACTAATATAGAATCAATGAAAGAAATGTCATGATAAGTTTATAAAAAAAACCAATTTAATATTGGAGATTGGGCATTACTATTCGACTCACAGTTTAAAAATTTTAAAGGAAAATTAACTACCTATTGGATGGGCCCATATGAAGTAGTTACAACTTTTGACAATGGATCAATAGAGATTAAAAGAATTGATGGTTCACAAGTTTCCTTTTTAGTAAATGGACATAGACTTAGAATTTATCACCAACCAACATCTAAATAGGATTTCATACAGAATATTTTGCAGCATAATTAAATGGAATTGGTTGAAGGGGAATTTATTCCTCCCCCTCCCGATCCTTAAAAAAGTACTTTGGGTTATCATCACTTGTATATATGTAAATATGTATTTTTTTCATTGAATAAATAAGAGTCATTTTTGATAAATTGCTTACAAGGGACTCTTTTTCTTTCTATAAATGTTATATATGTTTTCATGAATAAGTTGAATCATCTAACAAGTGGTTTTCCAGTTTGATTACAAGTACATTATCTCTATAAGAAGATCATGGAGTATTATTTGAAAAATGGAAGTATGCTAAAACACTCATGAGGTATCTTAACCTTTCTTGGGGTACTTTTGAAATTTGTAGTTTATAGTGACAGTAAAAAACAATTCTTTGTATATCATACTTAACCATATTTTCTATGATTCATATGGTTTTTGGTATTTTGATTCAGACATGTATATTTCTGATTTTCTCTTTTGAACAGTTGCTTGATAGACCTACTTTTATTATCATATTTTTCACAATCTCATCTTACACCTATGGATTACTGGTTCATCCTATACTTGTTAACAAAACTTGTCTCTCAATTATTTGGGTGATAACTCGAAAGTAAGTGAAATTTTTTCCTATGGGGAACATTAATTATCTTTTATGAAGAAGAAGGACTGTAAGGACAAAGAACAAATTTAAGTTATTCTCTTTTGACATGATCTATGGTTAAGGCCATTATGAAAAATTACTTATGAGTTTAATTTACAAAATTGAATTATGTGTTTAGCAGGACTTAACACACTCTACTACCAATCGGATTCCATATATTTAATATCATTATACAAGGCAAACCCTCTAGGGTACTGAACAGGCCTGATGGCAGTGGGTCAATGCTAAGCAATAACTTAAAACAAGGAAGCTCGATAAATGCAAGTAAACCCATCGGGGTACTGAACAGGCTCACTGGTAGTGGGACTATGCTTGCATGGTACCAAGATAAACCCACTGGGGTACTGAACATGCCAACTGGAAGCGGGGCAATATTGGGTAAAAGTGATCTGGTTAATGCACCACTATGCACATGATTCATAGAACAATGATAATATAATGAAATATTTTCAAAATTTATGAATAATATGTGAAGGCCAATTGTTTATCATGTCATTTGAGAATGGCTGTAAGTTGGACTTAGGCCGGCCATCTAATTCAACAAATACCTAGGATGTCATTATCCTAGAAATGGGATCCATAGCTCTGAATCTCACACACTTTGGGGTACACTCGTAATATTTTGTGATGACAAGATATCTTTAAAATGAGGCATGAATAACTAGCTTTTCCTATGGAATTGTTTCTGTTATATTATCATCATTCAAGTGGTCTTTCTTAGCACTGTTAATATACATATCTGAATCATTTCCATTTATTAGTAAGTTTTTCTTTTTCTTACAAAATAATAACAACATGATAGAACTCTTTAATTTTATTATTTGGAACAATCAATTCTTCTCTCTCGTATGGCTTGAGGACATGCCATATCTTTGGTTTGGGGGAGGACTATGAAAGATTAGATTGCTTTTATTTTTATTATTTATGACAGATCTATCATCTTTGACAAATCATAAGTGTTTTCAGGATAATGTAAGTAGTGGAACTTGGTTATGGCATGCATCATATTTTCACAGAATAATCAGTTTGGAGGACTGTATAAAGGATCGAATGATAGTCCAAATGAAATTCCAAATGAAATTCCAAATGATGATCTAAATAACTAAATAAAACATTGTGATATTATAACACTTATGATTAAAATTTGTCAACCAAAATTTTATTTTATTTTATTTGGAAACATAGTTTTTACCTCCATGTCGACGCTATTTGACCTTAGAATGTTTTTAGTCATCATTTCACTATTAGAAACCTTATTTTCTTACTCAATCACACATGTAAACTATCAAATGACCGATTTTCTTAATTAAGGTTATTATAATTGTGAATGTGGTTTATGCTTTCATGTCATACGTTCAACCTGCCCAAAGTTTTACTTTGTGACATGGTTAAACTAATTACAAACCTTATGAACTTACTTATTAATGCATATGCCTGTTAATAACACACACCGCAAGGTTTTCTATAATAGCGTGATCTTTTAAAGTAGGCTAAAATTCTTGCTATCCCATCATTTTTATTACCATTATTTTTGTAGAGCTGTTTCGACCATTTTTCTTCTTATACCCCCCTCTAAAAAATCTTGTATCCTAACTGTTGAACAATGCCGAATTGTTTTTAACCTAGAAGCTATCAATAAATCCATTGGATTTTCATACAACATTTGACATGAAGGACATGCTATTTTTAAAAGAACAAATCAGAAAACTAAAATTTAAATCATCTCCTTCATCTACCAAGTCATAGGCAGCTGCTAGCACAGCTCTGCTTCTTTCTAAGTTATTTTTCTTTTTGCTCAGTGGGACCTGGAATTTCTACAATTTGGGGAACTGTTGATCCTAGATTTGTCATCATTTTTGGCAGTTAAATTACATGTTTAAACATATGTTCCATCATCTTTTTTTGCATATTTTATGTCTTACAGCTCATTATTCAACCCCAGGTAGGAATGAATTTAAGATTTATGTAGAATCTATTTATTACTATCATTTTATGATTTTATTGATGAAAATTAGCATTGTTTGAAGTACGTTTGATATATTAATTTATGTGTATATTTGTTTGCAGGTTATATAGTCATTGGACAAGTTAACAAATAGATATGTGTTAAGCTAGATATGCATAGAGCATATCCAGCTCACTGTCCAATTTACCGTCCAGATCGCTAACCAGGATGCGCACCATTTATATCAAATTCCAGGCATTAAAACATTGGAATGGTATGCAAACGACTTGTTGTCCATGCGTCTGGGTGATGTAGAAGCTCTTGTTCTAGAAGACTCGCTATCACACTTCCTTTGCTCGACACCACACCATCATTCCACGCATTTTGATGATAGCATGATCCTTGTTCTATAAGACTCACCAGCATGCTCTTCTTTTCTTGATACCACTCCACCATCCACGGTAAAGAAGGAGTTTGTATGCCACATCACACGATGAAGGGAGCTGATACACGAAGGAGAGGGAGAACATTTTGCATTGGCGTTTAATCCATTAACAGTCATAATGGTTGACTAAATTTCAAGAGAAGTTGACCACTAAAGGGTAGAGTTTCTCATCTCTTGTAAACAATATATATATTATCCTCTACGTGAGAGCTTAATTAGCTAGCAGTTTAACCAGTTTATGCATGTGATTCGTTGTTCTTAAGCATGTTGTAATTCTGTTCCGTATTTTTAAATAATAGTTTTATGTTCTGCTATTCATGATTGTGTTCGTGTAAGCGTTATCCAGGCATCACCCCTAATTGCTGAGAGGGCCCCTCATCAACCAGTGGTTTCTTTTCTTGTGTAGTTTCATTACCTTTTCTTTTGTAGTTAGATTGATTTCTAGTTCGTTTTCATTTAAATTGATGTAAACGCTTATTTCATTTACTTCATGTAATGCTGTGTGAATTAGTTTAGTTTTATTTCCAAAGCTAAATAGTTAGTTGCGCGTATAGTTTACTTTCAATTTGTTATAATTTGCGTTCAATTTACTTTCAGTCATTTCATTTCCAGTTTTATTGTTTTATTTACAAGCATTAGAATAAATTACTTTAATTAAGTTATAATAGATTCAATCCTGTTCAATTCCTTTTATGTCATAAGTTTATTTAATTTCCAATTTATTTCTTAAAGTAATATGCAATTATTTCTTTATGTTTATGAATTTGTTTAAGATTATTTCGCTGTCAGATTTAGTCCTTAAGTAGGTTTATTTACTGCCTCTCTGCATTGTATTTACATGTGCACGAATTCGGATAAAGATTAGATCATTTAAGTCACTTTATGTTATTTTAGTTGTGCAGACTATCATTTGGACAGCCTATGTAAACCGTCATTCAGACAACCCTTTCAGACCTGCAGTTTAGTCTGTCATCCAGTCCGTCGTTTTGTTTTTAGTGTTTTTATGTATTTTGAACATATTTAAAGCTCCATTTCTTTAGTTTTTAAAGTATGCTTTGACTATGATAGTTAGATGACAATTTTATTTAACATTAAGACTAAAAATTAGGTTGTTTTCGATTATTTATTAAATTTTTACCATTTTACTTTGAAAATGTTTTGAGTTATGTTTTTGTTCCTTTTGTTTGTTTTTTATTTATTTACTAACACTATCATACTTTTTTGGAATCATGCATTTGGATTGATTTATCCGTTTGCATGGAAGCTTAGTATTAGATGTGTGTAGGAAAGTACATTGGTACTTTGTAGATTGTCCATAGTAGAAGGAACAATTTTCCATCCTTACTGTGTGATTACTGAAAGAGACTTATAGAATAGAATTCAAAGTTATTTTTATTAATTTTCTACTTAGTTCTTTTATAAAGTTATTTTTATAAATTTTTCTACTTGATTCTTTTTATCAAAAGTTCTCTTATTAAGTTTCTACTTACTTATGAGCTAGGTCTTCCTTGCATCCTAGTTTTCACTTGAGAAGTTAGTTGTTGATAATATCTTTTTCAGTATGAAGTTATTTGTTTATAAAATAAATTATCAATCTAATCATTGTTACTATGTTTCTTTGCATAATTAGCTTTTGAAATTATTTAATAAACTTTACTGGAAAGGGTAATTCTTTAAATAATTGTTTATAAAGTAGAATGGTGTATTTTTTATACTTTGATCTAGTATTCTGTTTCGGTTCAATTACCTTAATAGTTGAATTCTTAGAAATTTGACTTGGTTTTTCATTTTGAAAGAGATTTTGATCTTTTGTTTGTTAAAATATTTCCACGACACCATAGGAATTCCTCTACCTTCACATATATTTTGTGTCAACGCTAAGCGTACCAACCCCATTTGATAATTAAATATTAGGTGAATTAATCAAGACGATATAACACCCAACAATGCATAACTAGCCTTAGGGAAATTCCCTCCACAACTCATAGGATGATGATTAAAATATTCTGAGAGTGTGGATATCAGGACTTTTGAGGGTTTTTTTTAAGAACTATCGCAAAATACTGAAAAACAATTTTTTTTTTTGGGCGGG
>LPNX010795859.1:160723-176476 GCA_001517045.1 Pseudotsuga menziesii
TAAGGTAGATATCCACTTTACAAGAAAATAAGTTTGTTGCAAAAGGCTACAAACTATTTGTAGTAAACATCCAAGACAAAGAAGCTGAAACAGAATAGAACATCAAGGAATTTCTAGTTCTTATAGAATTCAAGGATGCATTTCCTAAGGAAATTCCAGGATTACCACTAAAACGAGACTTATACTTTTCCATAGAACTGATACTAGGATCAATTCCAACTTCAAAATCCCCTTACCGCATGAGCGCACCAGAATTGGTAGAACTCAAAATGTAGTTGTAGGAGTTGATTGAAAAGGGATATATCTAACCAATTGTGTCCCTTTTGGAATAAAAAATACTTTTTGTAAATAATAAGGATGGTACGATGCGGATGGGCATCGAGTACTGTCATCTTAACAAAATGACTATCAAGAACCGATACCCACTCCCAAGGATTGATGACTTATTCGATTAAGTAGGAGGAGCGAATATCTTTTCAAAGATTGACCTACGATATGGGTACCATTAGGTATGGATTCACGATGAGGATATTCACAAAAACACCTTTTGTACAAGGTATGACCACTACGAGTTTGCAGTGATGTCGTTTGGGTTGACCAATGCACCCACGGACTTTATGTGTATGCTGAAAAATATATTTAGTAAATGCCTAGATAAATTTGTTTTGGACTTTATAGATGGAATACTAGTTTACTCTAAGAGTAAAGAGGAACATGACGAACACCTTCGCATAGTGCTATAGGTGTTACAGGAACACCATCTCTACACCAAGTTTAGTAAATGTGATTTTTACAAACCAAACATACAGTATTTGGGTCACATCATCTTTGAGAAGGGGATAGTTGTAGACTCAAAAAATATTAAATCCATAGAATATTTTTCTACCCCTACTAGTGTCACCGACATTGCATCATTTTTGGGATTAGCCAGTTATTACTGGAATTTCATTGAGAACTTCTCGATGGTAGCTCGTCCCATGACCGCTTTGCAAAAGAAGGAAAACAAGTTCTTATGGATGACCAAATGCGAGGAAAATTTTCACAAGATTAAACAACTTTTGACAAATGCACCAATACTACAAATTGTGGATCCCAATGGGGATTTCATTGTTTGCACGGATGCAAGCAAGGAAGGGCTGGAAGGAGTCTTCCTGTAGAATGATTACATTATCTGTTATGAATCATGAAAGTTAAAAGCATACAAGCACAACTACCCCACCCATGATCTTGAGTTAGCGGCCATCATCCACGCCTTGAATATGTGGAGGCACTACCTCATGGGAAACAAATTCCTTCCGGAAACATACAATATGAGTATGAAGTGTTTATTTGAGCAACCGAATATGAATGCCAGGAAAGCCAGATGTTGGATTTCCCTAGCAAGTACAATTTTGAGCTAAAGCATATAAAACGGAAAAGAGAACAAAATTGTTGATGATTTCAGATGACGAACTCATATGATATATGAGGTGACTTTAAGTCAACCCGATTCGGATTTACACGAGAGGATTAGAATGGACAACATAGTTGACCCTTTCTATGTTGAAATCCTCAAGAAGATCCAAGAGGATAGGTTGTTTCAACAACAAAAAGAGTACAAGGCAGATGAAATGGGATTGTTATGGTCCAAGGAGAGATTGTACCTTCCAAAAGGAGGGGACATTTGATCTAGCATCCTCATGGAATTTTAGTAGACACCCTACTCGGGGCATCCGAGATATCAAAATATGATATCCGCAGTTAAGAAACACTTTTTTTGGCCTAATTTAAATTCCAACACAACGTTGTTTATCACAAAATATCAAGAATGCCAACTGGTCAAAGCTAAGCACCAGCATCCTTTGGGGTTGTTGCAGCCATTATCCATTCCAAAATGGAAGTAGGAGGTCATTAGTATAGATTTTATCATGGGTCTACCTAAGAGTAAGAAGAAAAATGACTCTATTTTTGTAGTAGTTGACAAATTGTCAAAAGCATTTCACTTCATTCCAGTGAAGTTGACCTACAAGGAAGTACAGATTACCAATATCTTCATGAAGGAGATATTTAGATTGCACTGGATACACAAGGAAATCATCTCAAATCGATATACTAAGCTTACCAGGAATTTTTGAAGATATTTATTCTCCAAATTAGAGATGCAGTTGAACTTTAGTACTATTTACCACCCATGGAAAGACGAACAGATAGAACAGGTAAACCAGATTGTAGAGGACATTCTTAAGATGTATGTCATGAAAACCCCCAGAAAGTGGGAATATTACCCGCATCTTGCAGAGTTTTCATATAACAACAAATACCAGACTTCCACAAGGATGAGTCCATTTGAGGTACTCTATGGATGCAAGTGTAGGACACCGGTTACTTGGAATATACCGGTGGATCAGCTCATGTTAGAGCTTGACTTACTAAAGGACTTGGAACAATTGATTACCAAGGTCCATATGAACCTTAAAGAAGTACAAGAGCTCTAGAAAATATAAGTAGACAAGAAAAGAAAAGATAAAGATTATCAAATAGGTGACCGTGTTTACTTGAAAGTAAAATCAAAATGAATCTCGTTGAGCTTGAGAATGTGTGGTAAGTTAGCACCTAGTTTGTTGATGTATTTGTAACTTCAGAATGTGTTCACTTGTATATTTTATATATTTTATTTCATTGGTCCCCAATGTTCCTATCAGGAGAATAATTTTTATTTCCTTGTACCCCAATGTTCCTATCGAGAGAATCATTAATACATTTAAGTCATGTAAATTCATAGAGGTTAACCCTCCTTTCTTGATTAGGGGGAAAAGTCCCCACAGTTGAGGGGAACTAGGGTTATTAGACTCTCTTATATAATTCAGCCTTGGTAAGTAATTGTCAACTCAGAAACTAGTATAAATAGAGAGTGAGCTTCTCTATTTGAGACACACACTCACCCAGCTATAGCGCATAGGTGAGAGAAGAGGACCTCACACAAGTAAGAGAGAGAACACTTGTTGGAGATAATATTTCGGTCTTTAGGTTTTAGTGCTGTTGTTGGTGGTCATTCTATATCTGAGGAAGTTGTGGGGTTTTCTCCTTGCGGGGTTGTGTCTATTGTCTCTGGTGATTGATTGTTGTGCATCTTATTCTCTCAGATAAGATCCTAAGATCATATTGTTTAATTGATAAAAATATAACATGGTATGAGAGTTAACCTGAGAAGAAGACACTATGTAGCTGCAAAAGCTAGGGCTTCTCACTTTTTGGGTCTCTCTCCACCATCCATCAGCAAAAGGAGGCTAGGCTAACTCTCCAACGAAGGGCGCCTCTTTCTGTCGATGTAGAATTTGATTCTGGACATTTTTCAGTTTTTGACCTGTCACTAGTATGGGAAATTACGGCTTTTTACATAAGAGGAGTTTTTGAGTGAGCCCATCATAATATTTATATATTCATAAAAATATATGTTCTAGAGACCAAGGTCAAATTTTTTGGTTGATTAAAACTCCGGGAAAGTCAAACCCTAGTTTGACCTCGGGCTTGAAAAACAATAAAAGACTAAAACTTGTAGTTTTGGTACATTCACTATATCTAGATATTGCAGAAGGATCAGGAGCTGAAATGTTTACAACCTGAAGATAAATTACTAATATACCCTGTGTAGAAATTTCAGTCTCAGATTCACTATATTCTAGGAGATACGATTCCTCCAAATTAGGGTTCCTGCCTCTTCCAGGATTCATCCCTAAATAGGACATCTAGGGCGAATTGATATATCTTGGGATACAAAGGTCCAAATGAAATTTATCAAGATTTTATAGATATGGAATGGAATTTACTTTCTGTGGTAAAATTTTCAGACCCTGAAGGTGAAACAGTAACACAAGGAAGTCTATACAAGTTCACTATGCTCAACAGTCCTGAATTACATCACCTTCATAAAACTATCATAAGTCCCAACTGCTGAAACCAATTCTGATAAAAATAATGGTGTTGGAAAGAGGATAGATGAGGATACCTCATTATGAAATTTCATATATATAGGAGCAATAATTTCAGAGATATTGTAGAAATAATATCAGGTAGTTCTGCAGAACAAATTGGAAAACTAGGGCTTCTTGTTTTGGGAGATTCCCTCCACTGTTTTCAGAAAAGGAGTACATTGGAAAGCTCTCCTTGAAGAGGCCCATCCTTCTATTCAATCATAATTTTGAGATTCAAAGTTTTGAAAATTATGGTTTCTCTGACAAACCCTATATCAACCAGTTTCGGAACTAGGACATACACCTCAAATCAGTAAGATCTAAATATTTTGTATTCTCATTTGAGGTTCTTAGTTAAAATGTCTCATCACAGCAAGTTTGATGAAAATATTGAAGGAGCTGAAAAAATATGAACATGGAAGTAGAGGATCTCATTGGTTGTTGAATAAAATGAATTGGAAACCTACATAAGTGGAGATGTTCTAATTCCAGAGGCAGATGAGGCTAAATCCTTGCACAAGAAGAACTTGGTCAAGGCCAAGAGGATCAACTCATACCACAAGTTTCTTACCTAAATACACCTAAAGAGAGGTTTTATTCCTTGACCAAGCTATCTTGAAGGGAAGAATATAAATCGGAAGAAGTATAGGAACTCCGCCATCCTTGAAGAAATTTAATTGGATCAGTATTTCAGTAAGAAAGGTCTAGGAGCGAGAGGGAGATGAGGCCAAGGATAGAGCCAAGAGAATCATTGCAGATTCTATTAAATATCATCTCATCCCTCGTGTGTCATCCTTGAAGACACCAAAAGGAAGTGTTTGATGCTATGACGAAGTGATGGAAGAATAATAATATATGGTTATAACCATAATGAATGGCCTCCTAGGATCATGGGACTCATTAATTCAAGGAATCTATGCCCAAAGGAAGTGATTACCTTCAACAGACTCTAGGAAGAGTGCACACAAGAAGAAGCTCGACTCATTATAAGAGAACATAAATTGTGAGCAACTGAAGATCAAGCTCTCACCATCCAAAGAAGATCCCTCAAGCGATGAGGAATATGAATGATTCAACTCTTGAAGACCCTCTTATCCATGTTAGCATTTGGATAAGAAATGATGTTGTTATGAATGAAGAAGATCATGAAGTTTAAGGCTCAAGAAGGAGTCTACCCATGAAATGAAGAAAGATAAGTAT
Source organism: Pseudotsuga menziesii (assembly GCA_001517045.1). NCBI lineage: Eukaryota > Viridiplantae > Streptophyta > Pinopsida > Pinales > Pinaceae > Pseudotsuga > Pseudotsuga menziesii. The sequence goes on from LPNX010795859.1 coordinate 165,874, forward strand.
TCAATTGTCATTTCATGATATTATTTTGTTATGCATTTGTTTATATTCAGTTGATGTGTTATGCATGATAGAATGCTTGCATTAATGACAATATACTGCTAATATGCATTTACGGGTAAGTATCCCATGGTGCTATACAACTCTCCATTGCTACTTATCTATAATGAAACCTATTCCCTGACATATTGGATTAGTGCACAATCTCAACTATGTCATGGTAGAGATGGAAGGCATCTAGAAAGTTTCCATAATATATGAATGAACGTTGTATTGGCTAAAATACTTGCATGATTATATCTTTATGCATAAATATTTTCCATTATGATATGCCTTGTGAAATGTTTATAACCATACAACTAATGAATTTGACTTGTAGGAAAGATTGCGTACAATTGCCTACAAGGAAAGAAGGATGAGACATCTTTCGATGAAAAATTGATGACATTATGAGAAATAATACAAGATGAAGAATAATATGACGATACTTTCAAAGAAAGAAAGAGGTCTCAGAAACAGTGCAATTATGTGACATTGTTGAGCGACATCATTGATGCAGAACCTTCCAGCTATGAAGAAGTAGCCAAGAAGAAAGGGAAGGAGAGTACTAGTTCAAGAAGAATGATGTCTAGGAAACAGTATCGAGACCCGAAGGGAATAACGTAGTGTCTTCCATATGGATCTACAAGATCCAACATACAGTGGATGGAAACATTGTGAGATTTGTAGCATGAGGATTCTCATAGTAAGAAGGCATATACTACGAAGAGACATTTGCATCCACTAGGAGCTTAGGCACATGACATGAAGACTCATGTGTGCAATTTAAATAAGGCCTTGTATGAGATCAGAAGGAACCCATGGGATAACACATAAATGATGAGCTTGGAGATCACCTAGAGTAATGAATATGTTAAGCTTTGCTACAATGTTGAAGATGAAATCCTATAGAATATGACAAGCTCACACATGGGTGCGAGAATAACTTTTGAAAAGGTTCAAGATAGAGGATCTTGGTATCTAGTGACCCTAGATGGATATAGAGAATATTAGTAGTAGAGGAAGATACTTGTCACTCTGGTACATAATGTTCAATGCATAGAGGACGAAAGGCAGAGGGAGAATGATGCTCCCCTTCAAAGGGAGTGATTGCAAAAGATCCCGACGTTTGACATGGTACGGCCGGATGGACAGATTATTGATGACTCTAGGATTTACTGAGGGTAAATTGGATTCCAACCTTTGATTCAAGATTGAAGGTGGAATATGTGTTAGAATAATCAACCCATAGTTAGCTACCTTAGAAATTAATTAATCCATTTTTGTCTTATTTGCCTAGTTTCCATATTCCACCTTATGCAAGTTGTCATCTACACATCCATAGTGGTCAAACTTGATAATTTTGAGTCGTGGAGCACTTGGGAAACCTCCTAGAATAAAATTTGCTTTATTCCTGGCCTCCCTAGTGCCTGTCTACTTTTTCTACTTTATTGCCATCTTTTTCAGTGCTTTAAGGCAATTGGGAAAGTTTGACTAGGTGAGGTTAACTTGTTTTTTGTCCTACACATCCTCCACTCTTTTATCCTATGAAAAGCATGTATGAGTTTTCCTTCCATCCACTATTAGCTTGCCTAATTGATTTTGCCAATTTGTGATCTCCTAGACAGTTTTGGAAACTGCTTTATGCACCTATGGGGGATTTGCTTAGATTTGGTAAGCCTGCTTTTGACTAGATTCGAATGGCATATTCATGCATTCGAATCCCTCATGAAATTATTTATTGTGGCAACCTATGAATTCACAGGGTTGTATATTGTACACTTATTCAATACGGATTAGTGTTCTGCTCCATTATTCAGTCTCTTTTGTGAGTAATTTTGCATGTGTAATTGGAAATTGATGTGAGTGTAATTGTTCTAACACTGGGTTCAATTTCCACATGGTATCAGAGCCTTTGTAGATCAATTTCTCTCCTTCCATTTTATTTTGTTGGTTCGACATCATTGACTGGGAGCATTCTACAAACTGTCGGGACAATTTCTGAGCTATGGATCAATCTCAGAAGATCATCTTGACTCCATTTAACTTATTTGAATGGAAAGAAGAGATGGAGATACTGTTGAGAGAGAAATGCCTCTATAGAGTGACTATGGAAACAGAAGCAAATCCCAATGTAGTTGCAGAGAATATAAAATGGCACAACAGGAGGGATGAGGCCTATGGTCTCCTGTGTCTGAGCATATCCAGAGACCTCCTTTTCCATCTTGATGGATTGACATCACCGAATGAAGTCTGGGAGAAGCTTGTTAATATTTTTGGAAATATATATGAGATGAGGGGACATCAAATTGAAAATGAATTGATCTCCCTAAGTCCCAATAGCTTTGAATCCCTGCAACTCTATTTTTCCAAGTTCAAAGCACTTGTTTTGTAGGTAAAACAATGTGGGATAGAAAAGAAGGATGATCAGCTAGTCTTGGCCATAATCTTGAAGCTTAGCCCTAACTATTCAGTGTTTGTTTCGACCTTCTATGCCACAAAGTTGACATCTCAATCCTGGAAGATGCCTAGCCTTGCAGATTTCATGGAATCTCTCACACAAGAACAAGATAAATTTGTGATGATGGGAACCATCAAACCATCCAAAGACCAAGATCTGGTTGCTGGAGATTCAAGGGTGGATTAAAAAAGCAAGAAGAAAGCTAAAAACCCACCTGAGCAAAAGAGAGACAAGAACAAGTCTCCGGAGGAGCCTCAAGGTTCCAAGAAGAACTACTAGAAGAAGAAGAACAAAGGAGAAATGAGCAAGTGCACATACTGCAGTAAGGGAAATCATTCTGAGAGCTCTTGCATGAAGAAGAAAATAGACATCCTGACCCAACTCCTGGAGAAGAATGGCATCTCCCTTCCAGACAACTCAAAGAAGAGGCAAGGAGGATCAAGTTCAGAAGATAGAGAGAGAGTTCATGCATTGGTTGCTGGCACATCAAGCTCACCTAGTTTCATCATTGATTATAGAGCTTCAAGACATATGGTTTTGACCAAGGAGACATTCACCTCACTTGACATGTTGAAAGATCCACCAATAGTACTGGGAGATGACTCTCTCACTGAAACTTTGGGCAAAGGGAGGATTGATCTTGACCATGGTAAATTCAGCAATGTGTTGTATGTTCTAGGTCTTGCCTCTAACCTCTTATCAGTGTATAAGATGACCCACACAGGGTCTCCAAAGAAGGTCATATTCTCCCTTGATGAAGTTGAGATCACAGAGATCTCAAGTGGTAAAGTCATTGCAAAAGGAGTTGCAAATCATACTTCGAAGGTATACATGTTCTCACACTTCCTACCCCACTCAAACCCCTCTGCTCTTCTAATTCATTCTAATGAGGCAAGCAAGCTTTGGCATGAAATATTTGGCCACCTTAATTACAAGTATCTTTCTGATCTTAGTGAAAAAGAAATGGTCATAGGGTTACCCAAGATACAATTTTCCAAAGGAGTCTGTCAAGGTTGCATCCTAGGAAAACACCCAGAGCATAAATTTGAGAGAGCTAGTCATGAGAGAACCTCTGCACCTCTTGAGTTGATCCATAGTGATATTGCTGGCCCATTCCCTGATATTTCAATGAGTCAGGCCAAATATTCATTGACTTTCATAGATGACTTTTCCAGGTATTGCTGGGTTTACTTCCTGAAACACAAGTCTAACATTTTTGGCCTCTTCAAAGTCTTTAATGCTTTGGTTGAAAACCAGTCTGGGAGGAAACTCAAGGTCCTCAGATATAACAATGGTGGTGAGTATGTCAATTCTGAGTTTATTCAATATTGTGCAGATATAGGTATTCAGATGCAGAATTCTATCCCTTACACACCACAACAGAATGGTGTTACTGAGAGGAAGAACATAACATTGAAAGAGATGGCAACCTGCATGATGGAGGCTAAGACTTTGCCACCAAAGTACTGGGATGAAGATATAAACTATGCAGCCTATATCCAGAATAGGGTGACTCATAAACATCTTGATGGTATGACTCCTTTGGAAGCATGGAGTGGGCATAAGCCAGATGTGACCCATTTCAGTATTTTTGGCTCAAAGGCTTGGGCTAGAATTCCAACAGAAAAGAGGAAGGCTTTGCAGCCCCAAATCCAAGAGTGTCTATTTGTTGGGTACTCTAAAGATTCAAAAGGGTACAAGTTGATCAATTTGAGCACAAACAAAGCCTTCATTGAAAGGTGTGTTCAGTTTCAAGAAGAACCCCTAGCAGCAGTGGAAGTTGGAGAATCCTCTTCACCACCAGAACCTCTGAATGTAAGTGAAGAGATAGTTGAACATGCTAATTCTGATATGTCTAATAGTGATGAGTTTATTGCAAATCCTAACATCCCTACAAGGCCAAAGTGGGCAGCCAAGACCATTCATGTAGCTAGAGAGCTAGCTTGAAATCCTAATGACCCTAGGAGGACTAGATCTCAATTTGAGAGTGCTCTATGCATGAAAGATCCTATGTTTGCTAAGAAATGCTATCTGATGGTTGAATCAGATCCTCAGACATATGAATATGCAGCAGAAGATCCAAGATGGCAAGCCTCCATGAAGGAAGAGTTCAGCTCACTCCAGAAGAGCAACACTTGGGAGCTGGTTGATCTTCCCCCAGGGAGGAAGCTAGTTCAGTGTAAGTGGGTGTACAAGACCAAATTTGCTGTTGATGGTTCACCTATAAAGTACAAGGCCATATTGGTAGCCAAGGGCTACCCACAAGTTCATGGCATAGATTACAATGAGACCCTTGCACCAGTGGCAAAGATGGGCTCCATCAGGCTAGCCTTAGCCATTGCAGCTTCAAAGCAATGGGAAGTACATAACATGGATGTGAAGTGTTCTTTCCTGAATGGAGATCTCACTAAAGAGATTTTATACTAACCCATCTCTTCTGTGCAGGCTAAATAAGTCATTGTATGGGCTTAAGCAAGCCCCCAGGGCTTGGTATGCCAAGATTGATAGCTTTCTGCTACCACTGAATTTTTTTCAATGCAAATCAGATCCAAATGTCTATTTGAAGCTGATTAATGGTTCATTAATGATCATTGTTTTATATTTTTATGACCTTCTCATTACAGGAAGCTCAAAGGATGAAATTTCTTCTTTGAAGGATGCAATGAACCATGCTTTCTCCATGACAGATTTGGGGCTATTGAGCCAATTCTTGGGGCTTGAGATTGCTCAAACCAAAGCTGGAATCAAGGTGCACCAGGCCAAGTATGCCTTGGATTTGCTGAACAAATTCAGAATGAAGGATTGCAAGCCAAGCAAGACTCCTTTCCTTTCAGGAGTAAAGCTTGAAGAAGATGATTCTTCACCTATGGTAAACAATACACTGTATAGGCAATTGATTGGATGTTTGTTGTATCTTACACATACTAGAACTAATATTTCTTATGCAGTAAGTGTGTCTTCTAGATACATGGATCAGCCTCATGAGATCCATTGGAAAGCAGCCAAAAGGATCCTTAACTTTGTTCAGGGAACAAGGACACATGGTATCTTCTATAAAGCTAAATATGATCTTGATTTGATTGGGTTTACTGACAATGATTGGGCAGGTGATAGCACAGATCGAAAGTCAACATCATGATATGTGTTCATGCTTGTAGAAGGGCCAATCAGCTAGTCAAGCAAGAAACAAAGTTCCATTGCACTCTCATCTACAAAAGCAGAGTACAGAGGAGTTGTAAATGCAACAACTCAATGTTTATGGTTACAGGGGTTACTTGGAGAGTGTGGCTTCGAATCAGAATACTCGACTATTATCTACTGTGATAATCAGAGTACCGTTTGAATTTGTAATGATCCATTTCAGAAGTAGGGAACCAAACACATTGAGATCCATATGCACTACATTAGATAGCTTGTGCATGATGGGACCATTCACCTACTCTTCTGTTCATCTTCAGAACAAGTAGCTGATATATTCACCAAAGCATTTTGTGAGAAGACATTCAGCAATATCAAATCACTTCTAGGGATTGATGATCATGTTGTGAAGCATGAGTGATGACAAGATTTCCAAATTTTTTTTTACAGTCCATGTTGAAGGGAGGATTTTCCCACTGTGTTTTTGCCTCTTTCCTTGGTTAAATGGACATGAAGTATGTAAAGGGTGACTAAGCCTTGTTTCCAGGCCCTATAATTTTCTGATATATTACTCATAAGTTAGGCTTAAGGGGGGTTGTTAGAATAATCAACCCATAGTTAGCTACCTTAGACATTAATTAATCCATTTTTGTCTTATTTGCCTAGTTTCCATATTCCACCTTATGCAAGTTGTCATCTACACATCCATAGTGGTAAAACTTGGTAATTTTGAGTCATGGAGCACTTGGGAAACCTCCTGGAATCAAATCTTCTTTATTCCTGGCCTCCCTAGTGCCTTTTTTCTTTTTCTGCTTTATTGCCTGCTTTTTCAGTGCTTTAAGGCAATTGGGAAAGTTTGACTAGGTGAGGTTAACTTGTTTTTTGTCCTACACATCCTCCACTCTTTTCTCCTATTAAAAGCATGTATGAGTTGTCCTTCCATCCACTATTATCTTTCCTAATTGATTTTTCCAATTCGTGAGCTCCTAGACAGTTTTGGAAACTGCTTTATGCACCTATAGGGGATTTGCTTAGATTTAGTAAGCCTTCTTTTGACTAGATTCGAATGCCATCTTCATGCATTCGAATCCCTCATGTAATTATTTATTGTGGTATCCTATGACTTCATAGGGTTGGCTATTGTACACTTATTCAATACAAATTAGTGTTCTGCTCCATTATTCAGTCTCCTTTGTGAGTAATTTTGCATGTGTAATTGGCAATTGATGTGAGTGTAATTGTTCTAACAATGGGTTCAATTTCCACAATATGATTGATGATCCTATTATGGGTCGATGACATGTTCCTAACAAAAAAGAGGAACTCATTAAAGTTGCAAGAATGAGACTTGTTGCTGATTTCAAGATGAAGGACTTGGACATGATGCAAAACTTTCTAGGCATGGAGTTGTGGTAAAATGCAGATGGAATCTCCCGAGGACAAGGGAAGTATGCAATAGAGATCCTGAAGAGGTTTGGAATGATGGACTGAAAGGCCATGACCACACCTATGGCATCGAACCTGAAGCTATTGAGTGATGCTTCATCATAGATGGTTGATTCCATGATCTATTTTCAGATGATTTCTTCCTTAATGTACCTGACGAATACGATACCAGATATTTGCTTTGGTTTGAACACATTGATACATGTTCACCTGATGGTTGCAAAGCATGCAAGGAGGTACTTGAAGGGTACAATTGAGTGTGGGATCAAGTATGATACAAATCAGAAGAATAACCTTCATGGTTATGTTGATTTAGATTGGTAGCTCCAATGAGAAGAAGAGCACCTTGGAATGCTTCTTCAGTTTAAGATCCACTATCGGTTACTAGTTTAGTAGGAAGAGTCCTGTATGGTGCTGAGTACAGTTGAGGAAAAATATGTTGCCACTTGCTCGGATATTTGGGAGGTAGTATGTTTCTTTTGAAAACTACTATTTGATTTGATTGATCTAACTTGCATTTTTGTATGATGCAAAGAGGAGTAGTGAATCTCCATTATGTGATCCAGATCGAGATCTCTTGAAAGAGGGAGTTCTAGCATAACCAATCAGACATGTTGTATGAGCATAAAATACTGGCGAAGTTTGTAGGTTGCTCATATGTAAATAACATTGTAGGTTGTCCTCAGATGTTATCAGTCCTGGCGAAGCTGACAGGTTATCCTTAGACATAATCATCCCTGATGTGATTCTATGCTAGAAATGGCTAGAGTGAAGTTTGAGTACTTTAGGGAGAAGCTTGGTTTTCTCCAGATTGAGGTTCCTTCCAAGGGGAAGTGATGAGTCAGTGAGCCTTTCTAACATGGTGGTAGGATTGGTTCCTCCCATGGTCAGATGTAAGTGATGTGCCTTTCTGACATGGTGGCAGGATTAGTTCCTCCTGTGGTCAGATATAAGTGTTGAGACCTATATCCAATATGAAAAGGGACTGGCTTTAGAGAACTACATCCAGTATGAAAAAGGACTAGCTCTGTAGTGGAAGACCTTGCATAGGGAAAGGGCTACATCTAGTATGAAAAAGGGCTGGCTCTGTAGAAGTACATCTAGTATGAAAAATGACTGGATTTGTAGTGCCCTACATCCAACATTAAAAAAAGTTATCTCTATAGAGGTACATCTAGCATGAAAAGGGGCTGTATCTGTAGTGGAATACATCCACTATGAAAAATGACTGGCTCTATAGAGGTACATCCACCATGAAAAAGGGTTGGCTCTATAGAGGCCTACATCCAGTATGAAAATGGAATGGCTTTGTAGAGATACATCCAACATGAAAAATGGTCGGCTCTATTGATGAAGACCTATGTGGAGGCTAGGTCTACAACCAGCATGAAAAAGAGCTGACTATGTAGAACTTCCTATGATGAGAATAATTGAGAGATAGAACCATTTGATTGAGATAGTGGAAGTAGTGATGATGATGATGATCCAGTGATGATCCAACTTTGATGATGATCTAGTAATGATGATCTAGTGATGATCCAGCTTTGATCTAGTGATGAAGACTTGTGCTTATGAATTGTGTCAAGAGAATACCTTATTAGTTAAGAGGGAGTGTTTATGTATTTGTAACTTCGGAATGTATTCAATTATATATTTTATATATTGTATTTCATTGGGACCCGACGTTCCTATAGGGAGAATGATTTGTATTTCCTTATACCCTAATGTTCCTATCAGGAGAATCATTAATGTAATAAAGTCATGTAAAGTCATAATGGTTAAACCTCCATTGTTGATCGGGGGGAAAAGTCCCCACAGTTGAGGGGCACTAGGGTTATTAGACTCTCCTAGAAAATTATGCCCTGGTAAGTAATTGTCAAGTCAGAAACTAGTATAAATAGACAGTGAGCCTCTCTATTTGAGACACACACTCACCCAGCTATAGCACATAAGTGAGAGAAGAGGAGCTAACAAAAGTAAGAAAGATAATAGTTGTTGGAGATCATCTTTCTATCTTTGGGTTTTACTACTGCCATTGGTGCTCATTCTATTTCTGAGGAAGTTGCAGGGTTTTCTGCTTTATGGTTTCCCCAAGGAAATATTTGTGTCTATTGCCTCTTGTGATTGATTGCTGTGCATGTTATTCTCTTAGATAAGATCCTAAGATCATATCATCTAATTGATAAAAATTTAACATAGTTTTTGTGGACCCTTTGAGATACTGGACAAGAGAGGGTCAGTGGCATATGAACCAGCATTACCTGCTCATATAAGAGTCCATAATGTTTTCCATGCATCTTTATTAAATAAATATGTTGATGATAATATACATGTGATTGATTGGTCCTTATAATAGGTGGAGATTGAAGGGGAGTTTTCCTCTGAACCCCTTCATCTACTGGACAAGAGAGAGGTGCAGCTCAGGAAGCGCACCATAGTCTAGTTGAAAGTGTAATGGAGGCACTTCGAGATCGATGAGGCTACTTGGGAGAATGAAGACACCATGAGAAAGGATTACCCTTCCTTGTTTCATGATTTCATTTCAAGTCCCTAGAACACTAGGGACATTGTTGTTCTAAACGGGGAGGGATGTAATATCCTGAATTTTTACCTAACACTTATGGGCATAAGCCCCATTGATTATGATGTTACTTTGATGTTTTATTTGGTATGTTGGGTCTAAGACCCCATTGCATATGAACATGATTATGTGTTTGATATATTAAGCATAAGACAATTTCATATGTTTTATATATATGATTTCATTTGTTGGGCGTGGACCTTGAAACACATAATTGTTGAGATGTTTTGTGTTGAGATAGGAGCTCTGGAGCACATGAGTATTTGATGTTTTTTGTTGAGCGAGAAGCTCTGGGAGAATATGAGTATTTATATTTTGTTGAGAGATAATCTATGGAACACATGAGTTATGATACATTTGTGTTGACCATGAAGCTCTGAAGAACATGAAAAGTTAGATTGGAAGTGTTGGGAATAAGCCCTCGAGCCTTCCAATTTGATGTTGAGATTAAGCTCTGGAACATCGGATCCTTGGCCATTGTATCCCTAGGTGTATCCTACAAGTGCATCCTAGCATTAGTGTTGAGCAGGGAGCTCTGGAATTGCACTAAGTTTATAACTCCCTGAATTTAGCATTGAGTATGGGATACGAATAATCAGTAGGAGTTACTGAAAAGAGTTAATATGTTGAGTGAAAACGACTTGAATAAAACATTGATCTCATCTGAATTATTTTTAAGTGATTAAATGAAATTTTGAATTTCTGTATCTCATCAAGTACTGAATAAATACCATGTTATACGAGGGAATCCAATATGCAAGGAGGTTTAGAGTTTCCTAACCTAGTTGACCTAACCCCTACTTGAAGGCCTTACTAAAAAAAGTGTCATATGTCTAGAAATCATGCTATATGATACATAAGGGCAAAATGTTAACAGATGATATATATATATATATATATATATATATATATATATATATATATATATATATATATATATA
>LPNX010795859.1:176559-187619 GCA_001517045.1 Pseudotsuga menziesii
ATTATTATTACTATGAATGATAATTAAATATTAAAATAGCTACAAGAGTCCAAATAAGAACAAGTAAAAATTTCCTAAGCTAAATATTAAAAGTACCTAAATTAAATAAAAAGGGTTAAATCAAGAAATCAAATGATTCTTGATTTAACTACCCCCTTGACTGAAATTTCTTCCTATAAAAACCCAAGCCAAAGAGAGGCTTGGGATATTTTTATTATTCCATAATTCTACATGATTATTCTCAAGAGAGTTCATGGAGAACATTTTATCCTAAGAGGAAAAAGGAGAATTGATTCAGAACCTGATATCGCAGATAGGGAATCCTACCTTAAGAGCTCTAAGCTACTTGCATGTTGGAACAAGCTCAGGGGGATCCATATTGAAACTAGGAATAGTTTTGGGTCATGGTTGGGTGGAACGTGGTAGATCTCAAGTTATTCGGTTATCTAAATAGATGTCATATCTGTCTATGAATTTTTTAATACTGGGTATTTGAGTGTACAGGTTTTCAGCCATTGAAATAAAGTTCATCTTGCAGGGATTAGGTTCTTGATTTTCCCTTATAAACTATACAAGTTTTACTATTTGAAGTAGATTGAATTATGAATGATTATTTAGTAAATGTCTACTATAAGCTAGGTTATCATTTCTACATTTCTACTTTCTTCAATTACAGGTTAAACTCAGTATTTATTAATGGATATATTTCTTTTATCAAAGGGTAGGTTATTTGTTTGTCCATTTTACCAGGCTATTCTAGTATATTTTATTCATGACGATATAAGCACCATTAGTGATATTTACATGAGGAATTTTTTTCCTGTCTATAAGTTCAAGTTCCAAAACCTAAAATTAATTAAAAATAGAGCCTATGTCTTATCTCTGTTGGTAGATTTTATATTGCCAGTAGGCTTGTATTAAATATAATTAAACCAAAATATTAACTATAGTATTATCCTAATCTCCATGCAGAAATTTTTAACATAAATATAAATGGATAAACAATTTAAATAAAATATTATAAAATATAACTATAACTAAATCATTTCTATTTTTATAAACAAGGAACTCTGAATGCTAAGCTAAGCTATCGAGACCTCTAAGGTCTGTAGGAACGAGTGCCTCATACTCCATAACTACATTATATATTGTTTCCGCCTTTCACACACTTGGTTCACATGGCAGAAATATTCAAGCCACTCGGTGTGTCCTTGGGGGCAAGTCTTGAGTCAAGGCTGTCACCTTGTTCTTGACTCCTCCGTTTATGCTCAACTTCTAATGAAGCCAAGGGGGGTAGAGCCTATTAAGTTACTAAGGCTAAATTACTTAGTATGGTGATGTTAAACTGAATGAGTTACTTAGGAGTTTGAAATTTAACCATAAACAACCATAGATGACAAGATACAAAATGAGCGCACGAAAGCACAATGTTGAGACACAATATATATATAGCAAGAAAATAACCAGTGCCTTAAAATGGATTCAAAATAAAATCAATGTACTTGCATGTGCTTGGAGTGAATGTTTTGCAATTGTCTCTTGGTACGTTTTAAGTTAATGTCAAATATGAATTGATTAAAATTAGGTGAAGGGGTGGACTCTAGATATACTCGAGAGTACTTGGAGTATGTCCAAAACTAAACCTTCACGACTACCCGCAAGGAATATGTGGGATGAATGGAATCTCCTGGGCTATTGTTCATAATGCACCCATTAGGGTGTGAAAGAGATCGGCACCCCGAGGTCACTTTTCAGGAGTTCCCGCTTCCTTTGGGTATTTTGCCACCGTAATGGTTTGATCTAGGTGTTGGATTTTCACCTGATGGTTTGTCAATTTGGGAGAGTGAATCCTAATTATTCTAGTCACTCAAATGATTTTGATACAGCTTGACTGATTGGATGAACCACAACCAAGTGCAAAGCATACACACCGGAGTCTTGTCAATTTTAGTAAATTTTCAGATGGATGTTCTTGTTAAAAAGAAAACCCCCTACGAACCTCTTTCGATCCAAATGGATCTCAATCGGGGAATCTAGGAGGGGTTAATTTTATTAAAGATGAATAAATAGTTGATGAAAAGAAAACCAAGATACACAATGCTGGTTCTCTAATTAGTCCTACCACTCATCTCTTTCCCCTTTTGGGTCCATCGGGAAGTCATGGGGTAAGTATTAAATTACTTTGAAAATTTAGATATGGAATATGGAATTGATAATAAACCAAAATATACTACCCTGCAGATTAGAACTATGCTATATTGCAAAAAACAAGAATGCAAAGCAAAAAAAAAGACATGGACGTAAATCCCCCTAGGCGGGATGAGGAATGGGCTCGAAAGAGACTATTCAGAATTATTTTTATTACCAGCGGTTACAATATCAAAAAACTGATATGGTGCCTCTTGATTCTTATACAGAATGAAACCAAGAGCTTACAAAGTGCAAAAATTAAAGATTTCAGTCAAAAAGGGAGACCCTTGGGGGGATTCAGAAGGCCCAAAAGTCACTTTTGAATAGCAGCTCTTCCTCTTTTCTGTTATACCTGATAAAAACCAGCAAGCTTATTAGAATGAAATATTCCCAAAAGCACTCTTAAAGTACCTTTGGGTCAGCTTACTCTTAACCAAGAAAAGCTAAGTTAAAACTAGTTAAAAAAGGTAAAAAGGGAACCAAGGAAAAAAGGCTTTCCTTGGGATCTTCGCTTGCCTTTTAGGAAGCCAATATGATGTGCATTGATTGCTATATTTATCTTTTATAACAAAAAACAGAAATCGAATGCATGCAAGCTACAAATTCTCTTTAAAATTCCATGCAAAAAAGACGATTTCCCTAAAGCTAGATCTAGAATGCTTATGAAACCTTTTAAGAACAAGATCTAGATTATGGGCTTTGAGAAGATATATCTAAGTTATATTTACTTTAATATAATATATCTAAACAATATCAAAGCTGTGCACAAAGTAACCAGGTAAAAAAATTGATTTTGAAGGAGGAAAAGGAGAAGAGAAGTGCTTGTTGTTGAAGCAAATATGAAATGGAAAGTTGTTGGTGGAATACAGAGGGGAAATGTCTTTGCAAATATTTTGAATGTATAGTGGAGTCAAAATAGATCCATAGCTCATCCAATCCATGCTACCTAAAAGCTAAACACACAATCATGCATGAAACCTCATGAGATCTGGATATATATATGAAAAGGAGACAAGAATTATATGCAAATAAACTTATTAAACATGTATAATCTAGATATTCTAACATATATGCTATGAGATATAAGAAAAACAAGTAACCTTACTTTCCCAACTATACTCCTATTGATTCAGCTAAATCGTTCAAGCCAGACAGGGTTCAGATGCAGAATTTGAGAGAAAAGCCGGCAACATCAATAGCCGTAAGACAATGCTTAATCCACACATATGAGAGCATTACACCATTTGGCCTCCAAAGCTTCTTTATTTCCACAATCAAAATATTACAATAGCATTACAATAGCAAGCCCTTCAATCCAACTCTAACTATCTTGGAAGAGGGATCTTGTGCCTTGATTTATACAAAAAATAGGAGATCCAGCCCAAGGGGAGTGAAAATCCCAAGGAGATAGACCACTGTAGCTGAAGGAGAGTCCATCAATTCTTGATATGTGTCTAGCTGAGCCAGATCTGAGTCTCACTGAGTGCAACTGTCAATTGGGGGGCTGATGTGACTAACACCTCAACCTGTTGACTGAAGCATCCACCAAAACTCATCCAGATGAGCCCAAACGTGTGGAGGAGAGAGGGAGGGTGAAATTACCCAGAAAGGATGTTGAATTTCAACTCTAGATCTGTCTAGATCACCTCCTTGAGTCAAGGATTTGTCAGATCTAGTCAATCTGGTTTAGATCTGACTGATTTCAATCAAATCAGTTGAGAATCCACTGATCTATGATTTTGGATTTACTCCATTATTCATCAATTTATTAATTAAAATGATCAATAATTGATTTTTTGGGGCTTTCTAACCTAAGTGATGGAAAATCACTCAAAACTAGGAAATAGCGGGTCCATGGGTTTACATGGTGCTCTTAGCTTTAAAATGACCACCTACATGACTGAAACTGATTACTTGGCCCAATTTTATTACAAAATCAAATTTTCCAATTAAACTGTTCAAAAATAGCCTAAGTTTTGGTAAAATTAAATTTTAATAACAAACACTGAAAAAATTAAAAAAATGAAAATTTGAAAAAACCTAGGGGGACTTAGCCATGCTCATATGACTCGACCATGATGTCTAGCATGTTTATACATTGACACATAGACTCTAATAACCTCAATAGGCCTAAATTCCAAGCCAACCACTCCAACTTTGGAGGTATGGAGTGAAAAACTTAGAAATTATCAGTCGTTTATTCAACAACCAATAATAACCAAGGGAAAAAACACCCTGGGCTGATCGGATTGACAAATAAATTCTAAGAGACTAAGTCTTTTACAGACACTATCTTGCTAGTATTAATTCTTGCACGTGATCTAGGAACTAGGAATCAAAATCATCAAAGAATAATTAACAAATACTCATGAATTGGAAATAACTGGAATACCAAAATAGGTTTCCTCTCTGTATATTATATGAACAATAAAGGATTACAATACCATGCATGAGCAATGGCTTAACTCAATGAAGAATTTGAATACCTAAGGGACAATTCGAATTCAATGAGTGAGTCTAGCTTAGCTAACTCTTTGCCATGCAATCTCACTCAGTTAACCACTTGACCAAAACCCTAATTGACTCACCAAACCCTAACTAAAGTTGGAGTGCAATAAATGACTTAATCTCAACTGAAGGAGATCAAACACATGTCATAGCAATCCAATCATCAAGTGCTAGTACTGCATGACTCCAATAAACCCTGATGAGGTTAACTAAAGCTGAACTGACCATCAGAAGTTGGTGAAGGCACCTTGTTCACTCCAGTTCATTAAAATAATAATAAATAATCATTAAATAATCATTAAATAATATATTTAATGGATGGAGGCGCCTTAACTGACTATAACTGATTGGTTGAACTGAAAGTAACCCCCAGTTACCAATTAGGTGCATAAATGTCACACAGATCACCCCTGGAGTGCTCCAGTTAGCCTCCTTGACTGTAGGAAAGGCTAAGTTATCCTCCTTGACTGTAGGTAGGCGTGGGAGTGATTGGGATGATGGTAATTAATGCTCCACTGATGTCAATTAAACTTAGGATAGTGGTTTAACTAGGCCAATTTGACCGAAGGAGTGAGTATGAAGGTAAATGTCTCCAACACCCCCTCTTAAGCTATACTCAGGAAGATTTAGAAAACATAGATGCATAAAATGCTAGGGCCCTGGCAACAAAGGCCATAGGTCACCTTGTACAATAAAGCAACTGAAACAATGCTCAAAACAAACTAAGTGAGGAAAAGAGGGAAAACCCAGTGGGAAAAGACCCCCCCTCAAGCTGAACACTGAAAGTAGTCTGGATCACCCTGATGAACTCACCCCCAATAGTGAACGGAGGTAAGTGAACTTCTTTTCTGAAAATCTCTTGGAGAAGATGTCTGGAGGAATATTCCACTTTGGAAGAAAAACAATGCACTCAACTGAATCAGAAACATAAACAACTGCACGGTGAAAACTGGACCCATGTAGAGCAACTGAAATCATATGAAGAGAGAGCAAAGGTTATTGAGGATTCGAATGATGTGTGGAACAATCAAGAAACTGATATGTTTCAGCCTTGAAAAACAAACCATGAGTGGTAAAATCAGCCCCAAATCTTAGGAGCAAGTGTCCATGCAGATGCAGAATGTCTTCCTCTTTACTAGTTCTGTGAGGAGATGAGCTTGTAACCAAAGGTAGAGAATCCCTGGGACTCTAGAGAGCGAATGATTGAGCTCCATAATCTGATATAGATTCTGAAATAGCTAATGAATCACAAAATAAAATATCATCAACCTCATAAGAGGAAACTAACACCAAATCCCCATAAGCAAATTTGAAGAAGAACTGCGGTACTTGATTTTTCACATCGGAATTGGTGAGAGCACCTACAAGCATGACTGAAAGCTTTTGGATTTTAAAATATGAAAAAAATAATATCAGATCAGAATGTAAATCAGATCTAAATATGTTCACAACAGATCCAAAACTATGAAATGAAATCAAATCCCCGGCAGCAGTTTCGAAGGAGACTTGCGGTACTTGTTTCTTCACACCGTTGATGAGAACAGCTACAAGCAGTACTGAAGGTTTATGAACCTGAGATTTTGAACCAAGAAATATCAGATCAGATCCAAATAAGATCATATCAGATCCAATAAGGTTCATATCAGATCCAAAATTATGGTCAACGAGACGATAGATGCACAGTTTTCTTCTTCTTCAAAATTCTGAATTTTGGTGCATGCAATCCTGCAGGAATTTGCTGGAACATCTAGATCATGGGGAGCGAATGGATCACTCTGGTAATCTGATATTTCTTCCAAAAAATCCAAGGTATCACATATTTTAACACCAGCAGCAACATTAGAGGGAGAAAAATCAAATTTCTCTTCACTTTCAGAAGCAATTACTGGTAAATTTTGCACAGAATTCAAAGGAAAATCACCGGTGAATGTTTGCATGGAAGTGTAGCAACATGTTTCTTCAATATCAGAGATTCAAATGTCTTCATCTATTTCAGGAATATGAGAAGATGAGATATCAGAGATCTCATGAACTTTCGGAGCATCAGGAGAAGGAGTCACTTCATGGAGACTTTCTTCAATTCGAATTGAATGTGTAGAAGATTCTGCTTCATCTTCATCTTGAACAACTTCATCAGAGAGAGTAGAGGCTGAGATTTTTGAGTGAAGAACTTTTGTGACGCTGGCTATAATTTCCAAAGTACTATTATGATCCTAATTGTGCTTCCCATAGGTCCTGTCCAATTTTGTCCAGAGATCCTTTGGGTATTCAATAGAACCAACAAAAAATTACAAGCTATTAGAAAGGGCCAGACATATTGCTCCAAAGGCTCTATCACCGTCATTTAGCCAGTCATTCTCATTCTCATAAGTCTCTCTTCCAATTCCAATAGACACCTCATAGAGACCTCGTCTCTTGAGATATGCAATCATCTTCAACTTCCATTCCAAATAGCTTGTGAATGGGAGGAGAGGAGGGATTGATGAGTCCATTCGAAGTTGTACCTGATAAAACCTGCAAATCAAAACAAAAAAGGGGCACCGTAAGGTTGGACAGACTGCACATTTAGGCTTTCATCACACCCAGCATAGTCAATCAAGCAAGCTTGATCAACAAGTTCTTTACTTGGGATATTGAGTGGTAAGCCTCGGCTTCTGGTGCAGTGCTGGATTCTTGAGCTATTGCTCAAATTTCATGGAAAAATTTGTCAAAAAGCTTGTTCTTGAGAGATTGATATTCGTCCCGCCGCATGCTCTGATACCATATTAATTCTTGCACATGATCTAGGAACTAGGAATCAAAATCATCAAAGAATAATTAACAAATACTCATGAATTGGAAATAACTGGAATACCAAAATAGGTTTCCTCTCTGTATATTATATGAACAATAAAGCATTACAATACCATGCATGAGCAATGGCTTAACTCAATGAAGAATTCAAATACCTAAGGGACTATTCAAATTCAATGAGTGAGTCTAGCTTAACTGACTCTTTGCCATGCAATCTCACTCAGTTAACCACTTGACCAAAACCCTAATTGACTCACCAAACCCTAACTGAAGTTGGAGTGCAATAAATGACTTAATCTCAACTGAAGGAGATCAAACACATGTCATAGCAATCCAATCATCAAGTGCTAGTACTGCATGACTCCAATAAACCCTGATAAGGTTAACTGAAGCTGAACTGACCATCAGAAGTTGGTGAAGGCGCCTTGTTCACTCCAGTTCATCAAAATAATAATAAATAATCATTAAATAATATATTTAATGAATGGAGGTGCCTTAACTGACTGTAACTAATTGGTTGAACTGAAAGTAACCCCCAGTTAGCAATTAGGTGCATGAATGTCACACAGATCACCCCTGGAGTGCTCCAGTTAGCCTCCTTGACTGTAGGTAGGCATGGGAGTGACTGGGATGATGGTAATTAATGCTCCACTGATGTCAATTAAACTTAGGATAGTGGTTTAACTAGGCCAATTTGACCGAAGGAGTGAGTATGAAGGTAAATGTCTCCAACAGCTAGAACATTTATTACAATTCCCCCATGGGGTATGAACATGTGATATAGTACAATAAGCACTTCCCAGGAGTACTTCCAAAGGTCTTCTGAAGTCCGAACAAGTTATCATTGTCCGGTTCACCAGGCTCACTTGATGAAAAACCACTAAGTACAACTTAGGTGGTAACATTCTAGCTCCAACTATGGGATGTGTGCTCGATCTGGTATTTAATGCAAGGAGAGGATACTTGAACACCATAATCTCTGGTTTATATACCCTATAAAAACATTTCAACTTGACAAGAACAAATATCAGGAGCACAAGTTCAATAAAAACGAAATGAACCATTAAGCTGATTTATTTAAACAAAATAAATGTAATTAACTAACGAATAATTTTTTATTATTATAGCTAAGTACAAAACATAAATGCAGAAAGTAAATGCTTTCTTTTAGGAGCTTATTTTCCTACTCTAAGAATGATATAAAAAGGTTAGGTGTAATAAAAAATCCAATTTAGCCACCTAAGCATTTTATTAACATAAAAAAAAAATTCCTTGTCTTTGGTTACCACCCAAAGTCAGGATACTTTATTTAGAAAATGCAAACCTACTTGATGATTCAGAATGGGTGGGATGGATGGGAGATCATAGGCATGATTAATGCCATAAAAATTATTCCCCAACTTGTATGTGCTCATGCAGGCTGCTTCTATCCATGACTGGATAGGATTGATATACCAATCAGAATGATGAGGCAGACTGACTACATCATCATACTGATCACCGGGGCTTATCAAATGATAACTTGTTGCACAAGCCCTAGGTAGCTCCAAATCATAAGGATCCTTTATATGTGAAAAATATGGTTGAGACTGATATTACACTGACTGCATCACATCTGACTTTTCACAATACTGTTTCTCAATGTCTTCATTACTGATAGTACCCTTGTGCGGCTCTGCATGGTATGACTTTGAATGCTTATGTGAAAACTCTGAATGCCCCTCTTCCATACCAAGGTTTTCCTAGGAATCCAGATCCATCCTCCCCTCTATGGACGTATCATAGATTGGACTTCCACAAATTTTTGAATAGAAACTCCCATTGTTGGACATATCATGGATGGGATTCTCCATAAGATTTTCACAAGTTGGATTATCTATGAAATTCCAATAGTCATCACTCCCATCCATGTCATATGTGGGCCACTCTTCATCCATGGCATCGTGCTCCTCCCTATCCATGTCTTCCTTGTATTCATAACAATCTTCTTCAGATAAAATGTTACAAGGAAATAAACTTTCCAAACCTTCATCAACATGTGGAGAACAAGGTCTAGTGTCACCACACACCATACTGATCTTATCATAAGTTTCTTTATAGGCTTCCATTATGATATCATGAAAAGGATCTCCAATCAAGGAAACCTTTTGGACATATTCAATGGGCTCACTTGGTATGTGTTGCTCAATGGATTTATCTAGAGGGGTTTCTGGAAAAATATCAGCATTACAACACATTTGAGAATACCTCAAATCTTCAATGTTTTCAGCTATGGTGACATGAGGAGAGTCTTCAACAATGTGTTCCATCATGGGCTCCTCCTGAAGATATTCAATAGGATCATCCTGGATTTTCCCTTCCTCAGAATCTTACTGTCTATTGGGAGATACCTCATATTGTTTAATAAGCTATGTAATTACTTCCTTTCTTGAATAATTACGAGGAAACTCTTTAATGGGAGTATCATGGATTTCCTCTTCACTTAAATGTTCAAGAAGTGATTCCAAGTCTTCAATACTTTGTATCATGGAAAAAGGTCCATCGTATGTTTCCATGTGATACTCTATCCCAGATAGGTAGAAGGTATAGATCTTTTCAAGGAACTTTTTCAAACCATTCATACTACCCCTACCATCATGCCAATGCTCTAAAAACATCCAAAGGAAGCTTGGAAAATAAGATATACATTTATTAGGAAGGCCCTGATAGAACCACCAACAGGCCTCACCTCGAAAAGTACTAGCAAACATTTGCATCATATTGTCTTCATGAAGAATATTGGAGTCAGTAATCAACTGAAGGGAAGATTTGACATGCCAGATGGCCGAATCACCATAATTTTCATGAAATGTCAGAATCCAGTTATATGCATCCCCCAAACCATTACAACAGTTAGGAAAACCAGGGATGTTTAAGAAATCAATACGCTGAAACATTACAGTTAACTGGGCACCATATTTCTCCTTTAATTCATCCATATAAAAAATTAACAGTATGCAGTTGATATAACGATTAAACCTTTGACTGAAAAGGTGGAGCTGTCAAGTGATGAGCTTTAAAGGTTTTAAAATGTTGCATGGGCTCATCTACACACAACAAAACTTCACAATTTTATGAGATAACAGGGTTTTATCCCTTTAATGGAGTCGCCATGTGAAAAAGAAAAATAAGCATTTATAAATCTTTTCCCAAAAATTATTTTTTGCTATTCTTTGGAAAAATAAAAACTAGAAAAAAGTCAGTGGAGTCACCAAATGAAAATTAAAGATCTACTCTAAGAATTCATCAAACAAAGCAAAAACAAAAAGGAAGAAAACAAAAGTTGTACTCTGGAATACAAAAATTTATCCCCGGCAACGGCGCCAAAAAAGCCTTTCCACCTTTCACACACCTTGGTCATGTGGCAGAAATCTTCAAGCCACTTGGTGTGTCCTTGGGGAAAGTCTCGAGTCAAGGCTGTCACCTTGTTTTTGACTCCTCCATTTAGGCTCAACTCCTAATGAAGCCAAGGGGGGTAGACCCTATTAAGTTACTAAGGCTAAATTACTTAGTATGGTGATGTTAAACTG
>LPNX010795862.1:0-79363 GCA_001517045.1 Pseudotsuga menziesii
AAAAGGGAAGGTAGTAAGGAAGTGATTGTGAGTGAATGTTTGCAGGAACTTGAAGCTGAGTACAGCTAGTTGAGCTGTGGGAACTGTCTCAAAGATTCTAAGTTATTACAGAGCTGAAAGACTGTATATGTTTTGTTGCACCTAGTTCCAATCCAGGGAGACCAGATCAAGCTCGGGGGTCCTGAGAAGTCGCTGTTTGAGCGCTCTCCAGGAATTGGTAGGGAGGAACGGCCTCCCATTGCTGTTTTTGTCCACAGCAGTTTAACAGGTTTTTCATTCATATCTCTATATCTATCTGTGCATAAATAGATAAATAGTATGATTGTTTAAATATCTGAAAAGAATTGTTAGTACTTTGAACTGTTAGTGTAAAAACTTGTTAGTATTTACCATGTTTTTCCACACCTGATATCATCAGGTAGTACTCTAGCATGGTATCTCAAAGCTTAGAAGAAGTAATCTCCTAAACCGAGTTCCCTAGTTTATTTTACTTTTATTACAATTGTTTTACTGTGTATTTATCTTTTATTTAAACTTGCAGCTTTTATTTAGATCTGAACTGTACTCTGTTCTTGGAAAAGATTTAACTGTGCATGAAAAAGAAAGACTAAGTATACTTGAAATACAAGTTATATTCATTCTCTTCTGTATAAAGTAAATACATTCAGATTAAAGATTTAGGTATTATCAGTAGGGTTTAGTATTTTACGTTGTAGTAAAAGAACCAGATTTCTGCATACCAGTATTGTTATCAAAACAACAGCATACTTCACGAATTGTCATCTTAAAAAAATAGACCTTATTTTTTATCTATAAGAGTTTTTATTATTAAGAGTTTACTTAAATATTAAACAAAAATGAAAAGACCTTAAACTCAAAGATCAGTAATAATACATTATATTAATAATACTCTTATTTACACCTTTGAAATAATAATAATTTCTAAGTAACTATGTTTCTAGGGTTTGGAATAAAACATGATGTTATATATATATGTAATAAGTATATAGATAATTATTTATAAATAAATATCTATTATAGTGTCATACAGAATAGAAAACAGTATATATTTATGTTCTAAATTCTAGAATAGGATTTAGATAAATAAAATTACTTATGAACCTAAATTAAACACAAGATTATCATGATAGAATGTTTACATAATATTAATTATTATAAATTGCAACAGTAATTCCTAACTGTAGATTTAGGATTTAAAACCCTACATAAGTTAAACTATATAACTATAGTAAAGAAATCATAAAAGCTAGACATTATAACTTTGTTTTTATTTCATTCTGTACATTACTTAAATATATAAAGCACAAGTTAAATAAACAAATCAAGACATAGTTAAATATAAATATATATATATATATAATAGAATTTAGAATGCAAAGTACAGAGTGCTCCATCATGGAGCTTGAGCTTTATTAAAAACTAAACATAAGTAAATTTTAAATAAAACCATTTAAAACATTCATAGCTGGGTTAATAAAAGGATAACCAATAAGTAATTCTCTTCGAAAACTGTACATTACAGCAAGGGAGAAAAACCAGTTGCACACATCATATTAAACACTTGGAAAATAATTACTAAAACCATTTAATAACCTTCACTGCAAATGCAAGGCCGAAGGCCTATGAAGACAAATATAACAACTGTAAAATCAAGGCTCAAAGCCTATTTGTAACTATTCACATTAAAAATAACGCAAAGGATTAAAGCCTGTAAACCCTATTTTGAAAACCAAAACCTGCAGTAATTAACATTTTACATCCACGGCCGTAGCCGGTTAAGCTCTTAAAGAGCTAGGGTTTAACCCGAAAACAAAACATTTCAACTATCAACCCTCGCCATACCATTTTACAAGTAAACCAATAAACACAGTCTCGGCCTGGAGCCGTAACCCTTTTATCACAGGGATAAACCATAGTGAAGCGTGGGGTATTCTACAGCTAAGCGAAGAGCAGAGAAACCAAGAAACTAATTATGCACCCTGTCAACATACAGCATGGAGACGTACATCGAAGGACCGGGCTTACCAGGAAGCGCCGAGCTATGTTTTCTTTGCGCAACAGCTACGACCTTGAAGGGCAAGTCTGCCATCGAAGGGCATATAACATTGGAAGGCAAACCTGCCAAGTAAAAAGAAATCTTAAGTCAATAACCCTAACAGTTACATAAACAAACAAAACTTAAAATAAAAATCACAATTTCTTTCTTAATCGCTTACATGCGAAGGTCAAGCAGTAAGCAGACTGGAACGAGGGTACTGGAACCCTTTCATCATCGGGAGAATCGAACATCACCTCGACAGTTCCCACAAAGTAATGATACAACACAGCCTACAAAGAATCAATACAGCCACGAAGGAGCTACACAATACAGCCATGAAGGAGCAATGTAATACAGCCCACAAGGGAGCAATACAACGCAGCCACGAAGGAGAAATGCAATACAGCCCACAAGGGAGCAATACAATGCAGCCACGAAGGAGAAATGCAATACAGTCACAAGGGAGCAATACAACGCAGCCCACGAAGGAGTAACCCAACACAGCCCACGCAGGAGCACAACGAAGACGGGTTACACACCAGGCTGTCTCCAAGCAAAATCGACCAGCAAGAACCACTAGGGTTTGGCAGAGGAGAGCTCAAAGCCCGCAGGCGAGAGGAGGACTGAATCAATTTGGAGGCAAGTCAACTTATATTTCCCAATGCATGGCGAGGAGACAGCCACGTTATCCCATAAATTATTGCCAATAATTGGGTCGATCCCTAATGTTTCGTAGCATTGTTTTTTTTTACCAACAAAATCATATTGGGAAAGTTCCATATCATTGATTTTGCCAACATAATCATGATATGAAGGCGCTTTATAATCACCCTTCGACCTTGATCTGCATAAGGTCAAACACCATAATGTTAGTGATCAAGTATAAAAAACAAATATTACATTGCAATATGTATAAACTATACCCTATTTTATGTTAACCATAATGTAATATATTTACATTCAACGAAGCATTATAACTTTGGAATATTGGCATTGTAATGTTAAAGCCAGTAATATTGATCCTCATACTAAAACCATGAACTACAAAGATGACTTGTTATTGTTAAGTCTAGTTCAGTAATTGGAGTGTAAAAGTTACATTGGGAGACCTCACTTGAGGTTAGTTCACTTGATTATAGTATAATCAATGAACTTAAATTACAAGACTAATGAAATTTAAAGTGTAGTGTTATGGTCGTATAATTTATACAGCATTTACCTTGCGACCTATTACCTTAATGTAATAATGTTAACAAGGAGTCTAACCCATATTATTTTTACTTGTCAAGAGTTATTATTTTTATGAGTTATTTTCTCAAGGAGTGACCATGCACAACATGGGAAGTAGTTCTTTTATCATGAAATATATTATTATAAATGTCTATGTCCATAATTATTCAAAGAACTGTTTATTTACATGAATTGAGCTGGTGATAATAACCATTCAAAAAGGCCGACATTTAAAAGCTGTAGTAGCCTCTTGTCAACCTTTAAATCCGCTAATGAACATTACTTTTGTAGCTTTCACTAGTGCTAGTAATTTCAATAATTTTTATAGGCAATAATGGAAAAGAAATCTATGTAAATTGCCATCTCCGAATGTTCATTCAACTGAAAAGTTCATAGATATAACTGGAAATGACAATATTTTTCTTTAGTGTCTTTTAACCTTTCTCATCATATTTTTCTTTAGATCAAAAGTGAAATAAAGGAGGCTATACCTGTAGAAGCTGAATAGTCCGTTTAACATGCGTCCTATTTATTTAGTTTTCTACTGAAAGCACTTGATAACAGCATATGATTTATTTACTCTAGAATGATCTGTTAGCAGCAATCCCAAAAACTTTACCTGTCGATCTGTAAGATAAAGGAAACTGAGTGTGTTAGCTTTACAGCTAAGTAAGCCCAGTCTAACGTAGTATATCCACTTGCTGTTGCAAACAGAGAACAATCAGAAAACTGAAGAAAAAACTCAACCAACATTCCAACCAAGTAAAGATCTTACAGTTACAAAATAAATAACATTAACTAATCATTATTTAACGATTGTGTTGACATACATTTATGCTATTTAAAAGTTTTTAAATTTTTGAAAATTTTGGGGTTTTGACACTACATCTGCACAGGCTTGTTTGATTCCTTCCAGGTCCTGATCTCTTATGTCCATATCCTTAGCTTCATCACATGTGTCTTGATCCAGAACATCTTGGTGTCTCTCTTTTGTGGCCTCCTCGCCAGTATTGGTAGGTATCTCCATTGTCTTCTAGTGGGTTTTATCCCTCTGCTTTCCTTCTAGATTCTTATCAAGGGTTTCCTTTGAGAGGTCCTTAAGAACATTGAATTTATTAGTTATTGAGATCTTGTTATTCACCTCCTGGTTGTCCTACTTTCATCTTCCTCGTTTCTGCGAGGGAACCTGAGTAAACCCTTGATCATCCTTTTCCTCCTCCTTCTCATGTGTTGGATTTGGAATGTTCATAGGGAATTCCCTAAATAGGTGACCATATTCATGGAACCTTTGACATCGAAACGGGATATGTTCCTAATCCAGTGTTGGAATCTAGTCCTCATCTTTCCATGACATTCTGATCACTTCTGGTAGATATTTGGTGAGATCCATATAGACACATATCCTTGCATATGATGTGTATTGTTGGATCCTGTTATATTCTGAGATTTTGATGAATTTCACATCTTCCTTTTCCAGAAAAAACGTTTCCTTCCATGGTATCAGGAATAGACTCGTCGAATAGAAGAATTAAGGGCTCCCATCTAGTACTTTGTTCTGGTCTTTCATATTAAAAACAGAGATGGTGAAAAAATCATTGGAGCCCAAATGTAGATCATAATGACCATAGGTTTCCATGCGGATTTTATCCACCAGACTAAGGATTTTTATGAAGGCTGCATTCCCACAAATTTTTTTACTAGGGCATCATCTTTCAGATAGTGAATGTGAACCCTGATCTTGAACGATATGACTTGCCTAGTTGGATTCAGGGTCACTTTGGGAATGCATTGCACTAGCTTCCGATCCATCGACCTTCCTTTCCTGGTCTAGGTCTGATCTAGAGATATCAGGATGTCCCCAATATGCAACCCTTTTGAGGAAGATACCAGGGAAACTTTCTGGCCTACCCCTTTTCCTTCCTCCATACTTTTTTTAGTCCTCCCCCTTTCGCAAATCTCCAACAAGTTCTTCCCCCTCTCCAAAATCAACAATCCTATTCTTTAACCTCCCTATACATGATGAAATGTCTCTTAGTGGCTATGGTTTTACATTATTTTCCCTTTTATATTTTCATTGAGAAACTCTAACCATTGAACTTGTGTGCTCCAAAAATTAGGTGCTTCATGATCAATTACATCTACATAATCAACTCCAACTTCACCTCTAGCTTCGTTATCACATTGAATTTTATGGGGAAATCATGATGGTGCAAATAGGAAGGAAAAGTAGACATAAATTAGAATAATTGTTTCATGTTTTTCCCTAATTTATATTTCATGGAGTTTAGCTCAATTTAGTGTTTTGGTCCTTTCTCTCTTCCTAATAGAAGTATCATCTTAGATCTTATGCAATCTGCCTATTTTGCAAACATAACTCTTGGTCATGTTAACAATTGACAAATAAACTATTTCATTCAATAATTAAATGGTCTATTTCCTAATAATTAGTATAAAAATTTATAGGTTGGTAATGGTGGAATTGGATCTTTAAATTTGGATCACAAATCCAACCAATAGTTCAATCAAATATATTCCTCTTATCATAGATTGGGGTATTTGGATTTCTAGAGACAATTCAATATTTTAGGAAAAACATACTCGGCCATAAGTGATCTCCATGAATAACATTGGAACCCTATCCTTCTATCAACAAGTAAATGGGGCATCGAGTGCAAGAATTATCTAGGAGGAATCCATGGGATAAACCAAATTTAATCTTATATCTACTTCCAACAAAGAGCACGTCTTAC
This sequence comes from Pseudotsuga menziesii, assembly GCA_001517045.1. NCBI lineage: Eukaryota > Viridiplantae > Streptophyta > Pinopsida > Pinales > Pinaceae > Pseudotsuga > Pseudotsuga menziesii. The sequence goes on from LPNX010795862.1 coordinate 6,040, forward strand.
TTCGATATCGAAACAAGATGAACCTTTTAAAGTTCTTGGCCACTTGGAGAATCCATGGGATAAACTAATTTAATCTTGCACCCATTTCCAAAGTGGATATTGTTCAAGAATAAATAATGAGCATGTCTGAATTTCATACTGAGATAAGACAAAGCTTTTAAAATTTCCTGGCCACTTTAGATTAACAATGAAACGATAAATTTGAATCCTACACATTTTCATTAACTGGAACTAACATCTCCTATTCCTCTTAGATCCTCAAGCCACAACACCCAACAACAACACCATACTAGGTTGCATTGAAGCATATACTAAATGGATACAGATATGGGGGGGGGGGGGTGCGAACAGATATGGAAAATTTTCAAAAATATTGGATACAATACGTTGGGAAAACAACATCTTTGTGTGTGTGTGTGCACAAAAATTTGAAAACCACGAGACATAAAAATTTCAATTTTTATATTAGCATTTATCATTGAAAAGCAAATACATTATTCAAGAAACTTGCAAAAAGTAATCCTATTTTAATATTATTATTGTAAGATTATATTATTTAGTAAATTGTATTTGCAAAATCCTAAAAAAAAGGACAAGTATATTAAATTTAGATAATGTTTGGAAAATATGAAAAAAGAGCGTGCAGCACTAATGAGTGACTTGTAGTTTTGGTGCAGTGATCGACTTGTACATCCTTGGCATTCAATCCTAATCGTTGTTGAATTCATGAAGTAAAATGTGATCCATATTGGCATTTACTAATATTTATTTGTTTCATTTGATCATTTAAAAATATATATATATTCTCTTAGTTCAAAAACTAACTCGAAATTTCTTTTAAGGATGAGATTAGGTCAAAATTATCCTATTAAAAACAAATCATATATCCTATATCATTATGTACCTACATTTTTTCTCAATTAATAAGCACCTCCTTTATGTGAATGATCTTATATAATATAACATGTTACATGTCATTGTTTGTAATCCTGAACAAAACAACATATGACAAACAACAAAGGGATTCCAAATTGTGCATTGTCAGATATTCACCAAACATCAATTTAAAAAAATAATTAAAAATACTTAAAATTGTATAACCTTGTTGCTTAAACAAAAAATTATCCATTGAGATAACACATATTTTTCAACAATCAATGTGTCAGTGTCCAATTCATTCACATTATAAACATCTAAAATGTTGTAAAAAATTATAAGCCCAAACTATATTTTATTGAGAATGATAAAAACAACACTCCAAGCTGTTACTCGAATATTAGTGGTTATATTTCCTACCTAATATCATTACAATATGCCATGGTCTGTCTAATAGTACATTGCATGTAGGACCTTAATTCTCAGGTGAACCAACAATTTGCTCCAAGTTCTCTACTAGAACCTTAATTTTCAAACTTGGCCACTGCAGATTGCAAACATGGCCACTGTAGACTGAAAACATGAAACTGTAGATGATAATTTGTTTCAGTGATTTATTGTATCCTTTTGAGATGGAACGTGGCATATTTACCAAGGGGTCAGGTTCAAATTGCACATTTAAAACAATTACTCATTCGTTGTAAGAATTAAAATTCTCCTAAAATGTGCCCCCTCCTTGATATACGTATCATTATTTTACTGAAACTTATCAAAATTAAACAAAAACTAATTTGGCACTAAAATGTATCATGTCATCCTAAAACGTATCCATACCATTCTGATACGGATTTCTAGCATTTTAGAGCCGTATCCCCTCTGTTTTCATATCTGAAACGACAAATGATATTTCCCTCGGTATAGTAGGACATTTCAGGTAACTTAGCTTCCATACAAATAAAACCAGAGAACATAGAAAACTCCAAAACCCCAAACATCATTGATAAAACCTATCCCAACTAAAAGAGGCATCTCCCAAATTTAATGAAGCAACAAAATAACATTTGAAAGCTGTCGAGAACATCGCTACCTAATTTACAATATGTCCAACACCATAAGATTACCTAGAATAACTAGACATTCTTAAGCCCCTTCTATTTAGATTCAAGATCAGAGCACCTCATCAGCAACCTCAACCTTTGACGCTGGAAATTATACTAGTGGGAATAGAGGACCTCAATATACATTGTTGAAAATTGAAAATGGAATCAACAAAAGAAACTAGACCTTTGTAAGGAAAGATCTGATCTCTAGATGTAAACTTAACAAATTTGTATCTAAACCAGGTCAATATACATCAGTGTTGTGATGGGAAAGAATGGACTAAAAGCATTTAACCAGTTTAATGCATTCAGTGAAGTGGTCATCAAGTGTCCTTGGGATAATTTGATTTTAAAAACTCAGATATACCTCAGTATGTAGTATTTAGCATATGTAGCATATTCAAGGTTTGTCTCATTAGTATAATGCATGAGATCTTAATATGTCATACATCTTGTTTATGAGATTTTAATGCAAATTCATGAAGAAAGAAAAATTAAGTTTAAGATCGAGCCTAAAAAATCCTTATTTTTCACTTTGAATGATCTCAAATTATCTCGTGGGATCAAAATGTTGTTCCACGCTACCATAACTATTTAATGGGCCATTATAGATATCATTGTGAGAACAATTAAAATATCTAAAGTTGTCCTGATACTTGATGGGAACAAAGTTGAGACATTAATTAGTTGGTTTAAATTGGTCTTGCAATCACATAAATCACTAAGAACCCATATATACCACATAACCCTTGTTATCTCCCAAAATAAATTTATTTTCATTAAGTTCACTCAAACAATTTATTTTTTGATAGGATGAATATTTCAAGTCATATTATGAAAGACATTGGGGTGACTAACAAAGTTGGGATATCTGATATTCTGTTATTTGATAAATTTTAAAGTTTTAGCTTTCAGTGGCTTGGGCAAGATTTTGAAGAGCTAATTAGCTGCCGAAAAGCCTAACTTTCAGCAGCTAATAGTTGAAACACAGAACCAGGTTATCCACTGAAAGAATGCTCATCACATTCTTATTAAAAATTTTGGGAAAAGGACTTTCGATGGCTTAGGTGAGATTTCCAATAGCTCATTAGCCACTGAAAAGATTTGGTTTTGGAAACTTAATGAGGGTTTTCCGGAGTACATTGACCACCAAAAGAGAATAAATACATTGGGGAAAAATTTAGTTTCAGTGGCTTAGGCGAAAGTGTTGGTGGCTCATTAGCCATCGAAAGCTTAGCTTTCGATAGCTAGCAAACGAAGCCCTAGATTCTCTTAACCACCGAAAGGGTCAAAAATACTAGGGGACTACAGTAAATCATAAAGTTGGTAGATAAGAGGTTTTTATTGATTTGAACTAACTGATAAGAGATCAAAACCCTATCCTTACCTCCACCTGTCCCACGACTGCAGTTAAACCTCTACAAAGCATCAAAGTTCCAGTTAAAATGATTGCTCTGTTGGCTATCTCATGGTTATCGCTAGAATCCAACATCATGTTTTCTCAAGTACCAATTTCCTGATTAACCCCTCCAAATCAGCACCATATCCTCAGTACACTCCACATTTATCTACATGCATTCTCACTGAGCGTAGCCCTCTCTGGATCCAGCATTTTAGTATCCTTCCCTAGGGTTTGAATTTCAATTTTGCAGGTGTAGGGAGGAGAACCCACTCAAAAAACTCAAAACACAGGTTTTTGTGGCTAATATTTTTTTCAAAACAGTCTCTAAGCCACCGAAAGTAGACTTTCGGTAGCTAAGACGAAAATTCCAGGGAGCTTTAAGCCACCGAAAGTGGCATTTTACTGCGAAAAGTCATTTTTAAAAAATAATTATTCTGAGCGACTGGAGAATAATTTTGTAAAAATCTCAGAGTTTTTTGTTCCTAACATATAATAGAACAAAAACCTCTCTCAATTTTCCTATAGGTGTTCCATATTGGGAGAATCGAATCCACCTCTCAGACCTAATTTTCGGATCTCAGAATTTCCTATTTGACAGATGTTTTTGAAATACAGATACTGGGAAAATTAAAATGAATTCAAAAAACATGAGACAGGGTATTTCTCATAACAAATGAATCTACAAAAAATCTTTCAGTTTATACACAGGTGTCACATATTTGAAGGACCAAATCCATCTCTGAGCCCTAGGGTTTCAGCATTTTGGCCAAATTTTTAGGGCAAAAGATGACCTGTTAGTCCTCCAGGTGGCATTTTTGACCTCATCTATCAGTCCATGAAGATTTGATGCAGATGTTGAAGATTTCAGATATCAAACCTAGGTCCCATATAATGAACCAACTATTATAGCAAATACATGAACTAGAGTTCTTGGAATGAAAATCCAAACCCTAACCCTAAAACACACCTTGCGCTGGAAAACCTAGCAGAGGCAACATCAAGCTTTTAGGATCCAAAGGTAGCCCATGATGTTTGAAATCTTATGTAGGTTGAAGAAGTACAAGAAGGTCAGGAATAAAGTTGTACATGGTGATCAGACTATTGAGGTTGCAGTTAAAGAATTCTAGATCAAACCCTAGCTGAAGCAGCAGTAAGCCTTCAGAATCCAGAGGAAATCCAAGAGGCTGCTGACTTTCCAAACATTGGGAAAGTTGAAGAAATACCAAAATATCAATAGCAAAACTAAAAAGAATGATTTGGGAGGTGGATGACAATTTTTGCAAAAAACAGGGCTTTTGGTGGCTTAGGCGGACGCAGAAGCAGTTCATTAGCCACCAAAAGCAGAGCTTTCGACAGCTAACAGATCCAAAATTTTTACTCCTTAACCATCAAAAGTAGAAAGAGGTGTAGAAGGCTATTTTGGCATAAAAGACCAGTTTTGGGCAAATTTAACTATCTTAGGGATGAAGTGTAAAAGCTGAAAGTTGCTGAAGTGCACCATCAAAGGAGGTCTATTCCACTTTTGAAGATACATCAACAAGGAGGAGGTCACAAACCCTACATGTTTTAACCAACAGTGACTTATCTAGTAGAGGTCCAGTTACAGCTTCATCCCTACTACTCACTATAGTCATCAAAAGGTTCAATAATTGAACAAGTGTTAGTGTTAGATAGACTAGTAATTAAAATTAGGGTTTTTGACCTAATTTTGCAAAAAACAGTTATTTTATCTATTTTTAGTAAATTAGATCCAATTTTTTAGGATCTAAATATTTTTGTAAAGGCTATAAATACTAAGACTTATGTTATAGAAAGGGTTCCACTTCGGGGACCTGTAGACCATTATTATTGTCAAACTTCTCATATTGCTCATGACCTAATATGAGCTCTTTTGCTATCAGATGTTCAGCTTCCATTTCTTTTATGTTCTGTTCTTATGCTCAAATTTGTTATTCAAGTTTATTCATGTTATTTAAAGTCTGATAGCCATCATCCTATCTATATATTTATGATTTGAATTGCAAGCACCTTCCTTTTTATTATTATCCATTTATATATAACTGTCTTATGTACGAATCTGCCAGCATGATAAGTTCTCCATCCTTTCACTCTAGTATCAAACCTCTGAATAGTGGTATTTAAAATCCTTATCTTTGATTGATTTTCATGCGTGATTTGAAAGTGTGAGGTCCTGTAGGTCACATGACTTGATCCACTTAGAAAACCATAAAAACATTTAAGTTACCAGGCATCCTAGAGCTACAACCTAGAGAAGTTTCCTGGAGTGATAACATGACGTTGACCTCATTTCTTCTCCTCTAAAGCATTTATGAGATTGAAATACCTCCCTAAGACCCAGTGTCTCTGTCCAATCTCTTCATGGACTTTTTATAGTGAATTGATAAACCTCCTTTTTTCTCTAGCGATATGAGGTCTGTACAAATTTGTCACCACTTCTACTGATAAACCTATTTCCTTAAACTCTATTGATATGAAGCACTGATTGCCTTGGAATCATCTTAAGCTCACCCTATTAGGATTCCATAATATTTCTAGGACTCCCACAAAGCCTCTTGCATAATTCCTATCCCTTTGCTTCCCTTACAAATTTTCCTTCCAATTTCCTGGATCTGAGTCGTCAGACACTTAGTTTCTTGAAGAAACACTATGGATGGATTTGTCATCTTGATATTATTTATTGGTAAATTTGATTTTAGGGAACTATTTAAAACCCTGATATTCCATGATATGATCTTCATTTATACAAATCACAAACCTAGAGCTACCTTAATGGTAGGATACTGATATATTTCTACGAATCACCGACCTGCTTCTGGTACACTCTGTTTGTTCGATTTCCTTCCCGTATTCTATATTTTCTCTTCGTACTTCCTCTTATTCTCCTTATGAGAACTGATACTAATCCACAGTTGATTTGTGGCCCTTTCTTTGAGAATGACTTCTTTCAATGGGATCAATTTCTCTTGCGGGACATATATTTTTGCTACATCTACACAGGATTGTTTGATTCCTTCCAGGTCCGGATCTCTTATGTCCATATCCTCAACTTCATCACATGTGTCTTGATATAGAACATCTTGGTGTCTCTCTTCTATGGCCTCCTCTCCAGTATTGGTAGGTATCTCCATTGTCTTCTGGTGGGTTTTATCCCGCTGCTTTCCTTCTAGCTTGTTATCAAGGGTTTCCTTCGAGAGGTCCTCAAGAACATCGAATTTATTAGTTACTGAGATCGTGGTATTCACCTCCTGGTTGTCCTAATTTCATCATCCTTGTTTCCATGAGGGAACCTTAGTACACCATTAATCATCCTTTTCCTCCTCCTTCTCAAGTGTTGGATTTGGAATTTTCATGGGGCATTCCCTAAATAGGTGACCATATTCATGGAACCTTTGACATCGAAACGGGATATGTTCCTAATCCAAGGTTGGAAGCTAGTCCTCGTCTTTCCATGACATTTTGATAGCTTCTAGTAGATATTTGGTGAGATCCATAAAGACATAGATCCTCGCATATGATGTGTATATTTGGATCCTATTATGTTTTGAGATTTTGATGAATTGCACGTCTTCCTCTTCTAAACAAAATGTTTCCTTCCATGGTATCAGGAATAAACCCGTCGCATAGAAGAAGTAATGGCCCCCATATAGGAATTTGTTCTTGTCTTCCAAATGGAGATCATAATGACCCTAGGTTTCCTTGCAGATTTTATCCACCAGGCTAGGGATTTTTTCGAAGGCTGTATTCCCACAAATTTTTTTATTAGGGAATTATCTTTCATATACTGAATGCGATCCCTGATCTTGGACGATATGACCTACCTAGTCGGAGTGAGGGTCGCTTTCAGCATGCATTGCACTGGATTCCGATCCATCGACCTTCCTTTCCTAGTCTAGGTCTGATCTAGAGATATTAGGATGTCCCCGATCTGCAACCCTTTCGAGGAAGATACTAGGGAGGCTTTCTGGCCTACCCATTTTCCTTCCTCCATACTTCTGTCAGTCCACCGCCCTTCGTAAATCTCCAAAAATTCCTTCCCCCTCTCCAAAATCAACAATCCTATCCTTAAACCTCCCCATACATGATGAAATATCTCTTAGTGGCTATGGTTTTACATTATTTTACCTTTTATCTTTTCATTGAGAAACTATAACCATTGAACTTGTGTCCTCCTAAACGCAATGCTACCTCATATAAATGGCAACAAGACATTGTGCAATGCACATACGGATAGATAAGGAGGGAAAATACAAGGAATGAAGAGTACATTGCCAAATTGAAAAGAGAAAACTCTAAAATCACAATAATGGAGGTGGAAATAAGTTGTTTGCAGGGACGTGGGCATGAACAGGGGGAGGTTATTCAAAAAATATGGGAAAGTATATGCAGACTAAAGAGGGAGGTTATGCCTAGAATCAGACACATTGAAAATCCAACAAATTCATTTGTGGGGTCTCCAAAGACCTATTAAGGACCATTGAAGGACCAGAATGGGAAGAGCCTTCAATAAATAAAATGGTTGCTACATCTCTACATGAATGACTTAGTCTTTTCCAAATGCAAATTTTGTTGTAATAGTTTTATTAAGATCTACACTGGAAATTTAACCGAAAAATAAAACAATAGCATAAATAGGTGGATAAACTCTAGAAAATGTGAATATTTTAAACTTTGGTAGATTAAACAATTGCCCTTCTTTTTTGTATTCTCTTTGGTTAGACAATTCAGTCATATCTTCTATTTAATATAAATTTTCTTCATTTTAGACTAAAAAAAAGGAAAGCAATACTATCTCTCACAATGACAATGAGTTGTTATTATATTACCTTTAAGAAATTTTAATTTTATTGAATTATATATGACAAGCTATTTTTGAAACAAAATTATATAAATTTAAAAAAAAATTGTCATCATAAAAAAATCATATAAAAAATAACCAGCTCCTAAACCCTAAAATAGTTTTGATAACCAACTCCTGAACCGAGAAAGAGAAATCATTTTGGGTTCATTTTCTAATAGATCAGCATTCCATGTGTCAAGTTTGGTTTGAAAAGATCCTTAAAAATCATCTTTGGACATCTGAGACCCACTAGTTTGAAAATCTCTTCAGAATGCACTAATTTGATCTTACTGTCATTAAATTCATACCACCATTCGTCCAGTTCCTTCCTTTAATTTGAAGCTCTGACGTATAGCTTAGTATGATTTTTGTGATTAGCCCTAGCCTCAACTACTACCAGCTTATATTTACAATTATGAGTAGCACTACTATTGCATACTCACTCCATGAGCTCACCAAGATCCAAAAATTCTTGAAACATCATCGTATACCATTCGAAAATATTAGGAACCGCGAAAATCAACATACTTGGAAACTTGCAAATCGTATTTCGAATATAATTTATATTATTACTTCTAATCTATGCGATACTCGATGAGTTGTTATCACTTCCAATAGATTCGTTACTCGATGATTTGTTATCACTTCCAATCGATCCGTCAGTCGACGAGTTGTTATCACTTCCAATCTAGTACAAAAAGTTGAACACATGATATATTTTTTTTAAACTCGAACTATACACAGATTCTTCAAATTTACCCTCACCCTCAGATTCTTTGGTATCAGAGCCAGCATGACATTTGTATCACTTACTTTTACTTGTAAGTTTTAAAAGCTCTTATAATCAAATTCCAGTATGATATTCGAGAAATATTTTTGTGTCTAAAGCAATTTGGGAACATAGTTCATTTATTTCTGTAAAAGTATCCATGTGGAATAGTTGTGATATCCGAGTCCATTTCAAATTTTTTTGGTTATAGTATTAGTTACAGATGTTGTAAATCCACTCTTGTTGTCTCTTGGGAGACCTATAGGATATCCTTAAGCCCCAAACTATTCCTTAACTGCCTGATTCCGGTAAGTGTTCCATGGAAACTTCAATGGACTCTATAGGGCTTACATCCCTAGACAACTAATATACATATCAAACTACTGTTTCTTTGACTGAAATAAAATATTCCTTTCAGACTTCTGGAGCTTCATCATCCATAATGACCATTGATGATACAATACCTTCCCCTAATTGGAAATTGCTCGATATATTACCTTATGAGGTTTATAAAATGAAATGGTGGTAGTATAAATCCTGCACACAAATTAAAATCAGTTCTTTGGACATCACCTCCACTGACTAGGAAGAGCCCATTCACATTAATTTAATTGACAAAGACCAGATTGACTGGGCAAAAACAAAAGGTTACAAATATGCACATCTAGGCGTTGTCAAATTAGGACTTGGTCCGTTAATACGACCCTATATGAATGTTTCTTCCTTGTGTTGTGTTTTGTATACCTGCCACTTAGATTTTGCTGATGATTTAATTGGAGGTTTTGAAGGTCCCTTGCACAATGGCCCATTTTTTGGTACTATATTTCCTAAGTATTCTGTTAGCCTTGATGACCCCTGCATCTATGATTTACTCAAGGCCTATATTCATCCCTTAGGATTTAAAATGGACACTGACTCTAAAATCATCCATATTAAATAATTGGTTGTAATCCACTTTGGAAATGATTCCCTTCCACCTCTTACCCCTAAAGTCCAGCTGATACGAAGAGAAAGCTTGATGTCGAGTTCGAAATGAAGGACTTGGGAATGATGCATTATTTCCTAGGTATGGAGGTGTGGCAGACTACAGATGGAATCTTCCTTGGAAAAGGGAAGTATACAGTAGAGATCCTGAAGAGGTTTGGGATGATGGACTGCAAGGCATTAACCACACCTATGGCATCGAATATGAATCTATTGAGTGATGCTTCATCAGAATTGATTGATTCCATGATGTATCGTCAGTTGATTGGGTCCTTGATGTACTTGACAAACACAAGCTGAGATATTTGCTTTGCTGTGAACACCTTGAGCCAATACTTGATAGATCCTAGACATGTTCACTTGACTGCTGCAAAGCATATTTTGAGGTACCTGAAGGGTATGGTTGATTATGGGCTCAAGTATAAGACTGATCAAAGGATTAACCTGGAGGGTTATGTTGATTTAGATTGGGCAGGTAGTGCCATCGATAGGAAGAGTACTTCAGGGTGTTGCTTTAGTATGGGATTAGGTGTGATTTCATGGTTTAGTAGGAAGAAATCCTATGTGGCACTAAGTACAGCTGAAGCAGAATATGTCACAGCATGTTCAGCTAGTTGTGAGGTAGTATGGCTGAGGAAGATACTATCTAATTTATTTGATCTCTAGTTAGATGCTACTTGTATATACTATGACAACTAGAGTTGTGTAAAGTTGTCAGAGAATCTAGTATTCCGTGACAAGTCAAAGCATATCGAGATCAAGTATCACTATATCAGGGATATGGTGTAGAGAGGATCAATGAAGCTCCAGTATGTTGTGATGGATGAACAGATATCTGATGTGTTGACTAAGCCATTGGCTAGGGTGAAGTTTGAGTACTTCAGGGAGAATCTTGGTGTTATCCAGATCGAGATTCCTCCCAAGAGGAAGTGATGAGTCCGTGATGAGCCATTCTGACATGGTGATAGGATTGGTTCCTTCCATGGTCAGATATAAGTGCTGTGCCTTTTCAACATGGTGAGAGGATTGGTTCCTTCCATGGTAGGATGTAAGAGCTGTGACATGGTGAGAGGATTGGTTCCTTCCATTTTCATGTGTATGTGATGATCCCACATCCAGCATGAAAAAGGGTTGGCTCTGTGAAGACACATCTAGTATGAAAAAGGACTAGGTTTGTGTGGATGCCACATCCAGCATGAAAAAGGGCTGGCTCTATGAAGACACATTTAGTATGAAAAAGGACTAGCTCTGTGTGGATGCCACATCCAGCATGAAAAAGGGTTGGCTATGTGAAGACACATCTAGTATGAAAAAGGACTAGCTCTGTGTGGATGCCATATCCAGCATGAAAAAGGGCTGGCTCTGTGAAGACACATCTAGTGTGAAAAAGGACTAGCTTCATGTAGATGCCACATCCAACATGAAAAAGGACTAGCTCTGTGAAGACTCGTCCAATATGAAAAAGGAATGCCTCTGTGTGTGTGCCACATCTATTATGAAAAGGGAATAGCTCTGTGAAGACTCATCCAGTATGAAAAAGGACTGGCTCTGTGTGTGTGCCACATCTAGTATGAAAAAGGACTAGCTCTGTGAAGACTCATCTAGTATGAAGAAGTACTGGCTCTGTGTGTGTGCCACATCTAGTATGAAAAAGGACTAGCTCTATGAAGACTCATCTAGTATGAAAAAGGACTAGCTCTGTGAAGACTCATCTAGTATGAAAAAGGACTAGCTCTGTGTGTGTTCCACGTCTAGTATGAAAAAGGACTAGATCTGTGATGATACATCCAGTATGAAAAAGGAATGGCTCTGTAGATGTACATCCAGCATGAAAAAGGGCTGGCTCTGTAGAGATTCCTATGACGAGAAGAATCAAGAGATAGCACCCGTGATGATGACCCAGTGATGATCTAGATCAAGTGATGATGATCCAGATCTAGTGATGATGATCCAGTAGTGATGATCTAGATTGAGTGATGATTGAGATCGAGTGATGATGTCTAGTGATGATCCAGATTGAGTGATGATCCAGATCCAGTGATGGTCCAGATCGAGTGATGATCCAGATCTGATAATGAAGATGACTTGAAGATGAAGATGAATTGAAGATGATGAGAACTCGATGATGATCCAAAAGATACAGAGAATAATACTTTTTCTGAATATTGTGTCGAAAGAATACCTTCCTAGTTAAGAGGGAGTGTTGATTTATATGTAACTTCAGAATGTATTTCACTTCTATTTCTTATATATTGTAACCCAATGTTTATTCCGAGATGTACTTGAGTCATGTCATGCCCTGATGTTCCTATTGAGAAGATCTATAATGTAAACAAGTCATTTCAAGTCATTGTGGGTAACCCTCCTATTGGCTAAGGGTTAAAGTCGCTGCAGTTTCAAGGCACTAGGGTTATTGGACTTTCCTAGTGAGGTCACACCTAGTAGGGTTTAATTAAGTCAAGAATTAGTATAGATAGAGAGATGGCCTCTCTATTTATGACACATCTCATACACACTCAAGTGTAGCACATAGTTGAGGAAGGAGAAGACACTGGGGCTAGATAGAAAGAAGGTTACTGCTATCAAGAGATCACTTACTGTTTTGGGTTCTACTTTTGGTGTTGATTCTATCTCTAAGGAAGTTGCGGGGTTTTCACCATTTATGGTTTCCACAAGGATAAACATTGTGTTCATTGTCTCTTATGTTTGATTGATGTTCTTGTTATTCTCTCAATTAAAGATCCTAATGTATTGCTATCTTAACGATGAAATTCTAACATTTTCCTCATGCATATCGAAGATAAAAGGATTCGCAATCCATGGTGTGGGGGTTGGATCTCTTTTCTCTCACCAATTGATGGTTTGAGTATGTGTTTTCCCTTTCGTTCACATAGAGGGGATTTTTTCTTTGGCTTCACACACCAATTGTGGTCAGTGGTTATGTTCTTCCTCCCATTCACACAGAGAATGGATTTTCCTTTTGTATTATCGGACTGTGTATTGTCCCGTCCTTCTTTGGTGGATCATGTGTTGTGATTTTCCTCATTGATCACTAGTTGTGGTCTCATCCACATCTTGTTGACTGTGTTTTCCCTTTTCAAAGTGGTATTGGTTGTAGGTTACCATTGTGAATCGTTTGGCCGCGATAGGGCCAAGAACGTTTTAGGTTTTGTTTTCCCCTGTCAAAGCTGTAATTGCTGGTTTTGCTGCATGCATGCAGAGGTTGGTCTTTCGACTGCATTGGAGTGGTGATGAGAGCCTGATTTGCTTGAAAAACCTGGTGTGTTTGGGAACCACACAGACAAATCTAGAGGGTTTTCTTTCTTCTCCAAAACCCCTACATAACACTGGAAGAGAGGTCAGGGCCTGAGGGACTGTGTAGCAGAGAAAGGAATGATTTCCTTGTGTTGGGTGTGTGTGGGTGTTCTAGAAGTCAGGCTAGTTTGGGTGTATGTGTCCTTATATCTCCAATGGATCACTAGCTTAGCATTTAGCCTTTCCCAGCTCCTGGATGGCCTGATAAACCCAACTGTGTTGGCCTGGCTAAACTGTGTATCCCTAACGTTTTGTGTATCCTTGGCTATGTGTAAGCCTGCTAGTTCCTTATTCCTTGGGGAATCATGCCCGCTTCAGGGGTGGCAGCGTTGCTGAGAGATTAAAGAGCATGCGGGCCTATGGTTGGGTGGAACGTTGCAGCGACATAGATGGTTGTGGGACAGTTCTTATAAGATAAATATTCTTGTCTATTTTACTTCTATAGTTATGTTTACTGTTAATGAATTATGATGAACATGTATATGAATGAATGTTGTTTTTCTTCCGCTGAATATATGTATGATTACGCATCTTAGTATGTTTTATTTTTTTAAGCATTTACTTCATATTTTATATGTATGTACATGTTCATGGGGCTAGTTTCCTGGATCTTTGATGTATGGTAGCTTCCTCTTCGTCGGTCGAAGGGTCGAGGATGTTACATCTCTATTTTACCCTGTATAAATAGAGGGATTGGGATGGGGCTAATCAATCAAGTTTTGGAGAGAAAATTCATGCTAGTGGTATTCCTTCATGGTCTTGGAGCAGAAGAACTCAGTTTCCATGGTTGCATAGGAGTCCTTATGTCAGATGTTGGGTTGTATTCTTACCTATTCACTGTTTGTTAATAAAGAGGATTCTTCTTCCAATCTTTGTATTGTGCTTGTCTCATATATATTGGATAATGGATTATCTCAGTTATGATATTAATCTGAATTTCATCCAACTTTTGATATATATATGTATGAGATATTGCTTAAAGAATTGGCTCTTTGCAGGTGAAGAGAAGAAACCCTAGAAGCTTTGGAGAAGATTGAAGCAAGAGAAGACAAAGCTTGGATCAACCATCATAAACTGGGTAAGCCAAACTCTCTTCCTATTCCTCTTTCATTCTCTGTAAAATTTGATTGTTTGCAAGTGTCTTAGTAATTTGGTAACCCTAGAACCTAGGTTAGAAGGGTGTATTGTTCTGTACAACATAGAGGCATAAGAAAAAATTAGGAAAACTTTACTGAAATATGGACTTACCAAAACTGGGGCTTCAATAATGGCTTGTTTAGTATCCCTAAAATATTTCCTTGCATCTACTACCCACTTTATCTTGTTCTCCTTCTTCAACATATTAGTAATATTCCTCACTATTTCATCAAAACAGGGAATAAACCTCCCCAAAACATTTACCTGACCAATGAATGATTGTACGCATTTTTTTCCCCTTGGGTCCTCAACTTTTAGAATTTCACTGACTCTTTCTGGATCTATTTTTATACCATCCTTTGAAATAATATTCCCTAGCAATTTTCCTTCCCCCTATGCAAAATTAGATTTTCTAGGATTTACTGATATGCCATATTTCCTGTACTTCAAAAAAACTCTATCCAAATGCTTGATATGTTCCCTATCATATCTAGAATACACATTGATATCATCCATATAAACTACCACAAATTTGTCCTTTTCCTCTTCAAAAGAAATGTCCATAGCACGTTGAAAAGTAGCTCCTGCATTCATGAAACCCAAAATTATGTTGGCATACATGAATGTACTCCATGGTGTGGTAAACAAAGTATTTTATTGGTCCTTTGGAAGTACTTTGATTTGATTATAGCCTAAGAAACCATCCATAGTATAAATCCTTTCAAATCCCACCACTTTTGGCAGAATATGATCCATCTTTGGTATAGTTGTCTTTCAATGAGACTTTGTTAAGATTCCTGAAATATACACAAAGTCTAATTTCAGCATTTTTCTTCCTAACATGTACTAAATTAGCTACCCACTTCAAAAACCTCAGAGTTACAATAATCTTTGTATTGAATAATTTTTTAATCTTTTTTATGACAGGTAGTAGCATTGGATTTATTCTTCTCAAATTTTGTCTAAAAGGATTTTCACCGGGTTTTATTGGAATGGCGTGTTGTATGATAGAATTATCATACTCTTTGAGATATTCATAACTCCAGGAAAACACATCAGTGTATTTCTTCATCAAATTTATATATTATTTGTTTTCCTTGACATGTAGATTATTAGATAGTTTTATAATCTGTGGAGTTTCTTCAGTACCTATATTTTTGTCTTCGAAAACTTTATCAGTAGGTTTGACTTTTGGATCTTTAGCAACATCATTTTGGTCAAAAATTTTCTCTAAGAGAATCAAACCTCTTGGGATAAAATTTCTCTTCAACTAAGTTATGCCCTTTCCCGCTACCATACTTTTCAACCTTTTATTTTCAACATGTTCATCTTCATTATGTTCATCATCTTGGAAGCTCTCTAAATTTACATTTTTTGTTTCAATCTGGGTATTTACAAATTCATCAGACATTTTCTAAAACCTTTTTATTTGCAAATCATCATAAAAAACTTGTCAGTATTTGGAATTGTATGGTATGGAAGGTTTATTTACAATTTTAATTCTATATGTTTTCCAAGAATGGATGGGAGTCTCAAATTTACTGGTAGCCACAGCTAAAGAATCAACCACTTCATATTCTCTTCTAGAAATTACTCCGATCTTGTGTTCTGTAAAGTAATTACTAGACATATCCCATACATCATTTATGTAAGCTCTCATCCTAGGATTATTTGTTCGATAACTGTCATTCACTTGGTTTACTACAAGCTCAAAATCTCCAAACACCTCTATTTTCTTTGCTCCCATCATCTTTAAAGAACTGAAACAAAGTAGAAGAGCCTCATACTCAACTGCATTGTTTGTACATTCAAAAGTCAATTTATATGATAGAGATTTAAAATATCTCATTGGAGAATTTATGAACACACCACCACCAACACCAATTTTATTTATGGACCCATCAAAATACATAGTCCATAGACCTTCTTCTTTTTTCTTCTTGTCTAAAGCCTCTTGTCATTTTGCAAAATCTTGATCTTCTTCAAGCTCTATTTCTACAGGAATTTCAGGATCAGTTTGAGGTCCATCATTAAAATATATAGAATATCCTAGATCAGTATTAATAGCATAAATGGGATGGTTTTTAGGTTTATCTCTACTATTGTCCACATAATATAATACGTTCTCTCTATACAATCTTATGTTCCCTCCAAATAAAGGAATGGTGGTAGATGTCATATCCATTTGCAAAGTTCCCTTAAATTTTGATGTCCAATATCTTGACAACAACATGCCAAACTTGGGAGGAATATCAGCTACCACAACATTCATAACAACACTTTTTGCTGGAAAACGTGTAAGGGTCTTTTTAATTCCTTCTAATATCCAACCCCAAATTATCCACAACCACCTTAGGCATAATATTATGAGATGCACCAAAGTCTAACAAAGCATTGTGCAATATCATATCATGTACATTTAGACTTGGATAAAAAAGAGGAACATCCTCATCCTTTGTTTCTTCAATTTTAGGCCCAAGAACAATAGTGGGGTAATCTTATGTCACTTCCAAGATGTTCAATTGATTTTTACCCTAATTTTTTACCATTTTTAAAATTGTTTCCCTGTAGTCATTATTCCTCAAGATTTCATTAAAAGGAATAGAGAGATTTATTTTTTATCATTAGACTATAAAGTGAAGGATGAAATTGGTTTTTCTACATCAATCGGTACTAGCTTCTTGTTTTTTTTTCACTTTTGTTCTTTGTTTTCATAATTTTTATGTACAGTGGTATCTTTTTCTTTTTCTTTTTTGTTTCCTTTACTAACAGAAGGTTTATTTTCGTTTGTCCTTCATTTATTTATCACTACATCTCTACTTCTCAATATTAATTTCTTTTGAACATCATCAATGGAATTCTTGTATCCTCTAAGACACTTCTCTGAATCTGTCACTGAAATAGTACTTTCATCATCATGAGAAAACATATTATGCTCCTCCTCAGTGAGATATATTTCAGAATTAATATCATAAAAGTGATGAATGTGATGGTCCCTTGGATCTTCTTCTTATTCCCCCTCATCAACCAAATTCTCTGGAAAAGGTGGTCTAATTTGTTGATCATCATGATTCCTTTAGTTTCTTGGAGGAAGAGGTGGTATCCTGAAATGGGGAATTCTGATCTGATTTTTAGGATGCTCTCTATTTGGTGGTTCATTATCTAGATCCAACCTATCCATTAATCGCTTCATAGTTTTCATCATTATGTCAAACTTGGCATCACTTGTAGGGGCATAAGTAGATGATTGATTCTCTTGTCTTCTCCTATCTGCCTCTACTCTATTCTTTAGTTTCCCTAAAGCCAGTAAGTTTTCATCGACTTCTATAGCATTTTTAAACATAACGGGAAAACTAGCAGACTTCCTTTCTCTTAACAGTAATGCAAAATCACTTTCAAAAGCATATGCATAATGTAGTTTTGCAGCACCTACCAAGGGTTTAATATCTGTTGGAATAGAATTATATATCCTCGTAAATATGTTAAAAAACTCATGCACAAATTCAAAATTTCCTTTCTTTAAATGGTTATATTGCGACAATATTTGTAAAGGGCTCTATTTTTCTTCCCACCTATCTAAAAATAGCGTTTGAAAAGCCTCAAAGGTGGGGATAGATCTTGTTGGTAAGTCCTTAAACCACTGTTTTTTCTCTCCAAACAAACTTTGAGAAAATAGTCTCATCTTTTCATCATCATGATCGACCTCCTCTAGGTCAATGAAATCCTCAAACATATCAATATGTTGTCTATTTGTAAATTTTCCCTTTCCATCATATAAAGAAATTCTCTATGATTAATTTAAAGCAAGGTCATGCATAATAGTTCAGAAATCAAAGGGTAGAAACCTATATGCCATTTGTCTGGGTGGGTTTGGTACAACAGGTGGATTTTGAAATACATGAGGGTTTTGAGGAGGGTTGTGAACAAGGATTGAAATATGTTGTTGGTGAGCTTAAAAAAGAGGACTACTTTATTTAAATTCTACTGGGTTTTGTAAGTTCTGCCACAGGGAATTAGAGATATGACTCCAGTATTTTTGGATTAACCTCATAATGTTTTAAGTATGAATTTTATTTTGATATTAACAAAGTTTTTGTAATATTCAATCCCAAATACACATCCGAGAAACTATAAAAATATTTTTGAAATATAGATCTTTCAGTTTGAGAAGTAGCAGCTTTATTTTTTCCAGTCCTATGTCTAAACAAACTTTCTAGGTTTTCCACACTTTGTAAAATTTCAGTATTAGGATTACCTCATGTGTGTGATATCCTGGAATCTAGGATGTCTTTTGAAATCCTGATCAAAATGAATGTGTATCCTCCAAGACAAATGTACAACCTTTTTCAAATGTAGAAATCTATGTTTTCCCACACAAACCCTTTATTTCTTGGAATTTCACAATATTGTCATCTCTCCCAGGGATAATTTTAACTCTTGTTCCCCAAAAATGATGCCAATTTGTTATCACAAAAAATTTACCTCAGTTTGTAGGAAGGAAATATCAAGGTAACAACAGAACCAATTTAAGAAAGAAAGTTGGCTTCTTTCTTTCTAGAGAGGGATCTCTCACTGATTGTTTTAACAAGGCCAGATGTGTAAATAAAATAAAGAATCATATTGTATTGTTGGTTGAAATAAGTCAAGTAAACATTGGGATATCGAGTCAAAATATGTATTTATGAATCACAAAGTTGTTTACATAGGAACTTCAACAAAGGCAAGATAGCTATTTAGTTATAGCCAAAATGCTAATTGTCTCGTGATAAGAGAGAAACAAGAACAAACCATCAATGCATAGCACCATAAGATGAATTCTACATTAATTTTAGTTGAAAAGGTTTGTGGATATCTAAAATAATAGGCAAAGCATATACATATGAATTCTAAACCATTAAATACTCATTTTAGACATGAAGGAATACATAATGAAAGGTAAAACACGAAAACATTCACAAAGAAGGGAAAATATAGAATGTAAGCATAAATAACACATGGATCTTTGATGAAAGGACAACATCCGACTTGGTAATTTTATTAAATATAAGTATAAAAGTACATAACTCAAAATATCATGGGTTCGAACCCTTTTTCCATGCAAGTTAGTGCTACTTATACAATTTCTCCATGAGCTGAAAATAAACTAACTGCTAAAAATAAGTGTAACTTCTTTTATATGTGTTAGTTGACACTTATTAACTACTAACAACTTCATGCCTAATAACTATTCTTCATCATTCAAATCACCAAGATACTCATGTCTTCAAACCTGCAACATGTACTTAGTCCTCCTGAACATTTCTATTTTTTCCATTGGTCTGGAGATTGCAGCTCCAAAATAGACATTTCCTTTGTCAACATGCACAGTTCTATATGGTCCCTATAGGAATAATTATATAAATGAGAACATGCCTCTTTGAAGGAAACAAATATTTCAATTTCATGAGTTAGCTTGTCAATAATCGTCTTTCCAGATAATGATTGCTTCATATCAGCGAAAATGGTGTGATCCAATCTACATTGAATCAACTTATCTTGGTATTCCTTATGATTCAACATTGCATGTTTTTCTTCCCAAAATAATTGGATTCATTTCTTAAATAAGGGATCAAACATATCCTTGAAGAGCTTCAATTAGTGTGCCATAATATTAATCCGGGCATGCAATGTATCTAAATGATGATATTTGTTCACTATCTTTCTAGTCTAGGCTATAATTGATATTTTGTTTTTGATATTTGCATTATTGAAATCCTCCTCTATCAATCCATTCATGAATTGATTCCATTGTTGGCATAGTCAATTGGATTCTCATTTAATTTCTCTGTGGTTTTTGTCACACTTTTCTTGGATGACTTAATTACCACTTCTTCATCCAACAAAAAATCAAGATAAGGTATTAGTTTTCTTGCTTCCTCTATGATGGCATCCTAGATGATATCTTTTCCCCATGTAAAGGTAATTCACCTGTTACCTACTTCATTAATTTATCATTTTTGGTTTGCAATACCTGCCATTTGTCTTCCCAAGCCTAAGATTTGGCTTCCCAAGTTTTTCTCTCTAGTTCCCTTTGCAATTCTAGGTTTTGCGTGTTTTTATTTTGATTTTTCAATCCATTCAACTGCAAATATTTCAAGCTAACTTGTGACATAGCCTAGACAATTGTTTGTTTACTGGATTCTGCTATAGGATGAATAATTCCCAATTCTAATTATTTTCCTTGTCTTGTAAATATTTTTCTTTCTCCTGAACTTTCCTTTCCATTTCATCAAATATTTCTTTCATAGTCTTCTAAATTTATACCACCACAGCCATATCTTTCTACCACCATTTCTCTTTTTCAGCAAATTTTAATAATTTAGCTTTGCAATCAGTTAATTCGCTATTCAAATCTTCTTTTACTTTCTCGAGTTCAATTAATTCATAAGCATGTATCAACTATGTGGAAGGTATCTTTAATTTATTTTTCAATAATTGAATATCATTCTCCTTATCACTTAGCAACTTCTATATCCCTTCCCCTTTCTGCTTGTCCCCCATCAACCAGTAAATTCATCTACAATTTCTTTATTTGTGCTTGGCGGGATTTGTTCTCCACCTTTTCCTGCTTCAATTGATTCTCAAATTTTGTTGTCACTGGTCTACAACTTTGACATGTTTAATGTAGCTTTCAATAGATCAGTAAAGAGAACATCACATGTTTTATTGTGTAGATGTATCATGTCAGGGATGGGGATGTTTTCTAAATCCATCTTCATTTCAACAACCTTGTTCTTGTTTTCCAAGGCCAAGTTCAGAGTATTCTCTGAATGATCTCTAATAGCAATAAGAGACACATCTTTATTTGAGTTTTTTCTTACTTATGAATACAAATTCAAAGTTTCTTCTGAATTTATATCTTTGTTCTATTTATATAATCCAATAATTCTATCTTGTTTTAAACTGAGATGCGGAATCAGTCAGTGTATCTGCAAATGCATATTCCTTCACCTCAAAGGACGACACTGTTACTTTCAACTTTTTCTTTCATCTGTCTTCCTATATAACTTAGACCATCTTTCCTTCTATTTCAACTCTTTCCTTCTCAGGAGTCGTGGTAGTGTCCTCTTCTGTATCCATGGAATCTGAAAAATCTTTCTTATTGGTATTTTTCGAGAAACTAGCTAAGGGTGTGACTTTTTCAGCTATTGACACCAAGTTGGAAGTTCCATGATTTAATGAAGTAATTTATTTAATAGAATAATTTGAATATTCTTGTATATCAGTATCATTTTGAGTCTCTTTTGGATACTCATACCAACTTGTAGCCTCTACTAATCCAACGATCTCCTCATGATTAAAAGGTTTTATTTTCAAAGCTTGTGTTCTGCTTGAAATAACATGATGAGGATCATAATTAACAACAAGTTTTGTCAAAAATACCATCTCTTTTAGAAAAATCTCAATCATCAGCAAGGAAAATTTGTTTTTTATGATAAATGGGGCTACATCCCATGGATATTTAACTTCAATGGACTTCTTGAAATTTAGGAAGTGTTCAATTTTCACCATTAACTTTTGTCTAATAAATTATATTTAGAACACTATAGGAGACAATAAGGAAGGAAACAAATAAGGTTAATGAACAAATCCATACAACCTAATTATTCTCCCTTACTCAAACAGGAACCAATCACCTATCATTTTTTCTGTAGAAAGTTGCAATATATTTCTCATTTCTGGTAGTACCCTAGGAAACTTCTTTTGAAAAATAGCACTATTCACTTATGACATGAGGAAGTTCATAAACTTGGTATAATCTCTATTTATTTCCAGAGTAAGTACTATCTTTGGCAGCTGTAAATTTTCCTCATTGAATGAAAGGAACATTCTTAGAAAATAGGAAAAAAATATGAATGTCTTAGTCTTTTGGAAATCCATTAACTGAGAATGAATATTCTCATATAAGAATTCATAAAATTTAAGGCATGAAGTGTGTATTAACTAATTGGACTCATCAGGATCAACCAGATAAGTACTCAAAACAAACATTAGACTCTTAAGGGGCTCAGTAATATACTTATTTGTTTCTAACCCTAAAAATTGACTCAACAAGATTATAGTGCACTGGGTTTCTTCATTGAAAAGGACAACATCAGCTGGAAATGGTTGGTCTAATAGTTGGATGTCTAGTTTAAGACATTTCTTGAAAATTCCTTGGTTCTTCTCTATTACAGCCTCTCTAAATCATTCAATTATAGAATCTTCATTGTAATCCCTAGAATTTAGGGTGAACTCATCAAGGAAAGACAAGGTTTTTCTAATAACCAAAGGAATAATAGGACAAAGGTTTTTTGAATTAGTAGTATCCATAATCACTCTTTTAGAATCAGAACAATTAAGGGCACAACATTCAACAAACTCGGGACAATTCAAAGTTTGGTTAGTAGTGAACAAGTGGATATAAGACTGGTAAACATTATGGATATCAGTTCCTTGGTCCTTAATCATTTTAAGCTTCTATTTGATAGTAGCGATGGGTCTATTCAGCAAAATAGTGTCAAAAAACTCTAAATATCTATCTTCAAATAATTCTCCAAATTTATGATATTCTAAGCTCGATTCCTCTACATTTTCAAATTGATCCATTTTAAATAGTTCCAAAGGAGACAAAGGCCTACCTAATGTACTGACAACTGGCCAAAGGATGATGTGTGAGTTGGAAGCTTCCAAACTACCTTTAGCTTTAATTTTCCAATGCAAGAGAATAAAATAATACTCTAATTCCACGTGCAAGGTATTTTTATATTTCTTTATATTCCTATCAGTCTTGCATTTTCTGCACTAGAAACAATTCTCATCCTTCCATATTACATGATCAATTCTATTTCGTTTATCTTGTTTCCATATTAATCTGTTGTTTCCCTCCAATACAACATTACTTCCCTTATCCTTCATGTATATCACAATTTGATATTGAACTATAACCATATATATGGATACAAATCGTTTTCAGCCATTGATTTTCATTTACCTTAACCGATTTCAAAGATTTCCTTCCATACTCAGAGTGAGCATTTTATTCTTGCGAAATGATTTTGAACCCTAGAACTTATCCAAATCAAATCTACATCATTCATCTCATACATCCTTTAGCTCCATTTCGCCAGTATGCTGATTTTATTCTTCCTGGCACCTTCACCGTGTGAAATCACTCCTAATAGTAGATCTGCAGCTGCTTAAATCCTCATGCTTTATTTTATCTTCCCTTTAACTTCATTTCACAGCATCCACCATTATATTCCTTCTCACATCTTTAAGCTACGAAATAATATGTAACCGTAGATATTAATCCACTATGCATCTCAACCGTCCAACAATGCATCTCCAAGCCATTTTCTCAACCTTCTAGCTTGACTTACTCCCTGCTAATTCTCATTGCAAAATCATTCTGGACTGTGGATCAAGAATCCACCTAGATCTCTAACATTCAAGTCTATCGGGCTGCGAAATGAATTCCCACCATAGATTTAGTCCGCTCAAGATCATGACCATTAGAACATGCGAGTGCTACGGGATTTCACAAATTGAGAAATATACATAACCTGTGTTAGATGTCATTGCAAAATGAATCTCTGTCGTAGATATTCAACACTGATTGATCTTTACCATTGATACATGTGGATCCTATGGGATTTCACAATTGTGGAAATTTCATTTCCTTGCTCATGTTTCCATTGCAAAATCCAGTTCCACCATTGATCTCAAATATCATACGATATCCACCATTGAAACATGAGGGATGTACATGATCTGAAAACCCTTCTTAATTTGTTTCTCCTTGCATGTTTTCTTAGATAAATCCTTATCCTCTATTAATATATATCCATATTTCCATCAAATGGTTGATTCTGTCTACAAGTTAACCTCCTTTGACCAATGTCAAAATTATTTTGGATCGCACATATTTCCTTGGAGAAATGATCTACGGCCTTTGATTTTCTCCATTTTGCATCCAAGCCCTCCATTCCTGTCACCGTATAACCTCGACGAGATTTTTGTTATTCATGAATATTATAAGGTTAAAAATTTGGTATTTTCAGTACTTTTGCACTTAAAAGCAATGAAAATATCCCGTAGGACATCTAGAAACCCCATCAACACCCTTCAAGTTCATACGATATGGGAAATTTTCTGACTTTCCTCTTTCTTTCACTCGCCTAAACCATCCAACTACTTAGCTCAAAAATAGTACTAATAGCTGCAACCTACATTGCATTCTAATACAACCAAAACAATATTGTACAATCCTTCAACCGTTCAGCTTTGCGGACATACCAAAGGTTTTTATACCTCGCCCCTTTGCACACTTTGGTGATATCGACATCCATGCCTTGGTAATCCTAGGGATCCCTCCAAGAGACTAAATTAATCAAAATTATCAACAAGCTATAAGTAAATGTTCACTTCCCTGCCTGCACCATCATTGCATGTTTTGTCAACTGGTTAAGCAACAACAATGGCCAGTTCATTTGTATGCCCTAGGCACACTACGCAGCACATGCAATGACCCCCAATGTGCATTGCTTTGGTCGATTACTTTGCACCACCTTCATAGCCAAAATATTCACTGCAACACAAACAACCTGATCATTGATGGTATCCATGATGTAGGCTCATTTGTCGCACTACATCCCACACTTATTTTTCATCTTGGTAGGAAACCTCTTATAATTATCTTTGTCGTGAAAGTACTACGACGGATCAGGCCCCTGCATGGGAATCCCCATAATCAGATAGATCAACTCAATAGTGAATGGAACTAGTTGGTCCAGCCATAGATACCCACCATGAAAGCATGCCAACTATTATTTAGCACATGCATTGGCTTCCACGATCCTGCCAAAATGTGGAATATTGACAAGGCCTAAAAGCCCCAACTTCTCTATTCCAAGCACCCACTCCCTCAGACTATGCACTTTTGGGTCGTTGTCTATCCATGTCCTTGATTCAAATGGAGTCATTATGCACTCAATAGACACAAGCAGATTGTGGTCCTCATACTTCATTTTTTTGATGTGGGTCACAATATCAAAGATGCACTCCATCCCCTGTGGTAGTGTCGACATCCTGACCGGGTACCTCTAGTTCTTAGTCAACTTGCAGTTCTTGGAACCGGGTTTGCATGAAGGAACATATCCAGGGATTTCCACAGTGGTCACCCCAGTCCTGGTCATGGAGCCCTCATCTCCAATTGTCGACTGCCCCACCTTCTCTATGGATTTTTATTTTTTCCCAGTAGAATTTCTTATAGTCCTCTTCTTCTATAGATGGGACTTTGTTTGATTGGACCCCATCTTCTTCCACATGATTGGTGACAAGCACAACGACATACTAGCTGCTTCTTCCTCAATTGTCACCCTAATGATAGGTGAATCCTAGAGACTCCCACTCGAAATATCTTGTGGTATTGTCTCACTCGGAATTACTCACAACTGCTAAACAAATTATCAATGATGTGCTTCAATATCACTCAGCTCTACAACTCAATAATCATAATGGTGACTTGAATCTGCACCCGCCAATTCTTATAGCACGCGATCACCTGTGTGACCAAATTCCTCATCATTATGACCAAATATTCCATTCATCACCCAAATCCCTCAACCATCTTCTCAATCTAATGGTCGGATCCTCCATAAATGTGTGTTTCCTCCAACACAGTTGCCTGCCAACTAATTTAACTGCTGCATTAAATACATGATTTGATTTTATTGCATCCCTGTGGACATCACCACATCACACTTAGTGGTGATATAAATATATCTTCTTCTGCTAGCCCTATATCACAGTGTGACAACATTCCTTCCACCTGATCCTCATTCATTTTTTTCCTGCACAATGTTTTAAGCATCGCGTTGCGGCTGGTTATCCCGATAGGGTTTCAGCAGACTTCCATTGACTAATTTAGGTAGCTTGACACCATTCAACAGTTGCAACTATACCGCACCACCATCGATAATGAAATTAATTACATAATGACCTAACCAATGCATTTGCAACTTACCTGGATTCTTCGAAAACTTACTATCATATAGTAGCACCATGTCTCCTTTGTGAAAGTGCTTGTTCTTGATATGTCAATCATGCCATGATTTCTATCAATCCTTTTCAACTCGCTCATGAAATGCTATGACAAACAAGTCTTCTTCAAGCTACAAAAACTATGTCAAATGTTCTTTCAATGCTTCTTCATCGTCCATATTTTTTGCTATTGTGATGCGCAAACTGGGCATAGTATACTCCATTGGCATTACTGCTTCTTGGCCATACACCAATTTGAAAAGCATCTATCATGTCAACCATTTGCAAGTTGTGCGATAATCCCATATAATTTTTGGAATGTTTAAGTCCCAGTCATCGCGACCTGCATTGCAAACCTTGGTAAGGGAATTCTCTAGTACTTTGTTAAATGATTCGATAGTTCCATTCACTTGTTGATGCTAGGGAGTGAAATTATTATGCTGAATCTAAAATTCTTCAGTCATTGCACTAATAGTATGATTGATGAAATGACTCCCCTAATCACTCATCAATATCTTTGGACACCCAAATCAAGTGACAACATTGTCAAACAGAAACCTTGTTGTAGTCACAACAGTACAATCCGTCACCAGTGTCACTTCCTCCCGTCTTGTCAAATAATTTGTTTCAGTGATGATGTATCATGCACCCGTCCTTCTCTCTGGTGGGTTGATCGGTCCCATGAAATCCACTACCCATTTTTCAAAGTCCTGCATCGTTACCTGAGGTACCAAAGGAATTTCAACTTGTCGCGATGGTTTCCCTGTCCTTTGACATACATCATAGGTCTTCGCATATTCCACAAAATCACTATGTAGAGTCGGCCAACAAAGGCTTATGTGGAGTATTTGTCTAGCATTTACATGACCTCCATAGTTTCCTCCTGCAACCCCATCATGTGCTTCCACCAATATCCTTTCTTGTTCATTTGGTAATACATAGAGACACATAATCTCATCTGGTGCAATCTTGTATAGCAGTCCAACAATCAGCTAAAAGTCCACAATACGAACAACCAACTGCTTCTTCTGACTGGTGGTCAACTCATCTGGTGCTTTCCCTGTCTATAAAAACTGAACAATTTTCTCATACTGATCATCAACCATACTCACCTTGAATAACTATGCATTAGGTAACCCATCCTCAATGTTTGTTGGTTCTTTTACTATCTCGATCTGAAACAAATGATCAGGTCCAACGATCAAGCTACTCGGCTTCGCTATAATTTTGAAATCAAATTCTTAGAAGACCAACACCCATCGGCATATCTCCCCCCCCCCCCAACACAGGCTTATTGACCAGATATTTACATGTGGAATGGTTAGTGAACATATTGAAATGTCCTCCCAAGAGATAATGCAGGATCTTCTGCAATGCATGCACCATCACCAATCCTTGTCTTTTAGTTGTTCTATAATTCTTCTCTGTAGATGACAGCTTCCAACTAGTGAAAGCAATTAGGTGATAAATATCCCCCTCGCTTGGTTGCGCTAAGACCGCTCCTAATGCAATTGGTGACACATCAACATGGACATGAAACTCCTTTTTCCAATCTAGAAATACCAATATTGGTGGTGTGACCATCTTGTTCTTCAAAGGTTTATGACTCCCTTGAAATTCATGACTCCATTCGAACTACACATCTTTCTTCAACAGCTTCTCCATCGGTGTTGTGATCACAACGTAACCTCTTATGAACTTCTGATAATATCTCATATATCCTAATGTCACCCTGATTTGCTTCACATTCATCAATGGAGGAAAGTTAACAATGAGTGCAATCTTGGATGGATCCACCAACATCCCTTCCTTGTAGACAATGTGTCCTAGCAGAATCCCAAATGACGCACAAAATATGCACTTATTCGAATTCAGCACAATTTGGTGTTGTCAACACCGTTCCACCATTAGTCGTAGATTGGAAAGGTGACCCTTTATCAACCCATACACAATCCAATCATCCAAATAAACCGCCAATAACTTATAGATAAATTCCTTAAGCACATCAACTATGATCCTGGAAAATATCATAGGTAAGTGGCTAATGAGACAGAAAGATCAACGAATNCCAAAAAAACCGCCAATAACTTATAGATAAATTCCTTAAGCACATCAACTATGATCCTGGAAAATATCATAGGTAAGTGGCTAATGAGACAGAAAGATCAACGAATAAGAAATAAAGTAAATAAAATATACGATTATGAGGCAGCCCATGGTGTGAAGATGCACGCTTGAAAAAATGAGAAATGTTGGCAGATTACGTAAAACAGATTTTGATCCAACGGTTCATAGAAAAGATGAAATCTTATCAACCTTTCATAATCTATTCTAGAGTGCGAAGCTGTGAGATAATTAAAAAGGATGAGTGGTAGCAGAATTTAAACCACTTTCCATGTGGCGAATTTTGGTGAGTTCTGCTGAGGAAAGCGGTAAAGGAAAAACAACTTGGTAAGGGCCCCAAAATAATCCATTGTATAAAAAGTGAGTTGATCTAGGTAAAGTATTTTCGTTTGCACAGTGCAGGTGAGAAGAAGAAGGGACAGTGCACCATCTTTTTTCGAAAGTCAACTTCTACATATCCACAGTTACTAGGTAAGCCTTGACATACTTAGACTTTGATTGAAGACTTATCACCATTGTTTATTATGGAGAAGGAATAGGGTTCAGGAATATTATGCATAGTTTTAGATGACAAAGAAGAGGTTGTTGTTGATAGGGAGAGGAATGTATGTGACCCTATTCTGTCAATTTGTAGTGTATCAATTTCAAAGGAGCATTTGTGGTAGCATAATTCACAAGGGAATGATATTCAGAATGTATGCAGTTCTTTATTATATTATTTTGCTATTGAACAAACTCTACCTTTCCTCGAATTTGTCAAATGTTGCGCGAATAGTTACTGTTCCTCCAAAAGAGTTATTATGAGCCATAAAATGTCAAAAAATCCTTTGTAAAGTTGACACGAAAACTATTCGTGGGATATTGAGTCTTCCTGATAATTGCCCTGATAGCTGTGAGTCTTTAAATAAACAAGCTTTAATTAAAATGTATAAAAATTGTAGAACTGAATTCAGATTCCAGTTTTTATCCAGTATTCTAAAAGATGGTCAGTCATTAGAAGGTCTATTTCTACCATACAATGTTAATATTTTCAAGGAGGGAGTACAGTTGGTCATGTCACTAGTCTGTCAAATTTTGGGTTTGGATGATGATACTCATATTAATGAAGTCATATTAGGTTTTTTGCTAAGTATAGGTTCATTTGACCTTGAATCCCATTCAACCCGTTGTTTTAATCTTGATGAGTATCTAGCCGAAGCTATCCATACCCAGTTGGTCGAATTCCCTAAAGTCAGGTTCTTTAGATATCAGTCATATTTATTGAACATGATTTTGTATTCTAATGTGTCATAGTTGCAATTCTTGTCCACCATGTTCTCTCTGGACCTCCCGAAACAAATTAACATGTTTGAGTTTGTAAATACAATCATGGCTGAGATTTACAAATTGCTTTTTGATGATGTCTTGCCAAGGGTGTTGGAAGACATGAGACTTATGTTACAGTCTTCCTCAAAAGAAAAAGCAGGAGATTGGTTCTTGTATAAAGAATTTATTGTTCTTAGAGTGTATGGGTTCACTGGAGAACCATATAGGTTACCCTGTTTTTTAACTCCAAGAATATTTGCATTAGAGTTCATGAGACAGAGCTTATATGCAGAGGAAGAACATTTTGGGGCATTTAAAAAATATTCCAATGTTAAATTTCCTCTCAAAGTTTGTCCTTTTATTTTTAAAAATAAAAGAGGCTTGTTAGTCATAGAGAAATTGTTAGAAATTATGGATTTTCAGAAGGAGCAAAAAGTAAATTATGATCCACAACACATTATTTCTCAAAGGAAGCAGTTGAGCAAAAATAAACCATTTGATCATCAAACTGTTGAAGGCTTAGATAAAATAGCAAGTTTGGCTAATTTTGAAGAAAATTCAAAAGCTGATGAAGATAGGAGGAACAAATTGACTGCAGTGGTTCAAACGCCTGTTAATTATAGCATTTTGAATAAGAGGAGTGTTTCTAAAACTGATGGCATGGATGTAGATGAAGATATTTCTCATAAAAAGATCAAAACACACCCTCAAGATGATCAAACTATTTCAGAAGAAATATTTTCAAAATATTTAAAGAAGATGGTCTTGTTCCAGAAAAATTCTATACAAATGCATCAATATTCCTTTGGAGAATAAAGTAACGCAGAGTCCAGTTCCCACTACAAATCCATGATAGAGTTAATATCAAGTTATGCTGACAAAGAAATGCAATCATCAGAGGAAACTAAGAATCTGCTTCTTTGAGTTAGAAATTTAATCAATCAAAGACTTCATTGATTTCTACTCAAGATGAAGAGAGGAATACCCTGAAATTCACTGTGGTAAGTGACAAGAAAGTGTCTGAAATGGACGTAAAGGTAGAAAAAATCAGTGTTCTTGATAAAATACAACTCCATAAACAAACTACAAATGTTATTTACTCTGATTTGTTACATGCAATTATGAAAGTTACTAAATTACAGTCCCTTGTAGATAAGATGGAGGTTCAATTGAAGCATGAAAAGGTTGAAAATAAAGCAAATTTGATTCAAATTAAAAATTTGTAGGGAGATGTTGTAAGCCTAGGGACCAAACTGGGTAATATGCAGGAAACCAAAAAGATTCTAGAGGAGAAGGACAATACCATCCAAGTATTGAAGAAGAAGCTTAAAGTCCCTAATGCTGAACACGTCCAGTCTTAAGAATTATTTACACTTCAGGAGGAAAAAGAGAAAAATTATAAAGAAATGATGGACTACAAAAGAAAATCATTGAAGCTTCAGGAGGAGAAAAACAAGTGGGAAGTAGAAAGAATCAAATTGATGGATCATATTGTAAAGTTGAAAAAGGATCAAAATGATGAAAAAGAAGTTATGGAAGAATTGATGAGTCAACCCTTTGTTGACACTGTTTTACCCCTTGTTAATATTGAAAGACCATTAAATGAATTTTTTGTAGATGCTCTATTAGTTGCTATGTGATAGGTGAGTTTGAAAGAGGTGGAGATTAAAGAATTAAAAGAGGAAAATGAAAATATCAAATTAGAATTGGCTAAGAGCATTGAGGAGAATAAAAAAGCATGGAATGATAAAAGCCAATTACAGAAAAAGTTCAATGAATTAAAAGAAAGAAGTACAGGAAAAGCTCCTTGACAGGGAGATAAACATTTGATTTGGGATACTTTGTCTGTGGCAATCGCCAAGTTTAGGAATTATTAAAATTTTATTGATGATGAAAGTGCACTAGTCAATTTAGCTACTCAAAGATTGAAAATGGCCAATGAAACTATGGAAAAGAAGCCTTTGAATACTGCTCACAATGCTTTGAATTTCTTAAAATCTTTAACATATCACAATTTGCAGGACATTGGGATCAAAGACAGAGTAGCAATTGTGTTGTGGGAAAAGAAGTTTATAAATAAACATCAATTCATGAAAGTGGTGCAAGATAAGGAGAATAAAATGTCTTCTCAAATAAAGGATTTGAGGATTTCTTTTGAAGATCTATTTGATGATGGTCTCCCTTATTTTTGGGATGAAGAAGGACGATTATTTTCCCAGGAGCAATATCACAGTTTATTGGTACAGAATAGCATGGATCATTCCAAATTTGAAGATTTAGTCAAAGGGTTAACAGGAAAGGTCATTGTGGAAAAATTAATAGAGGACTTTGAGATATTGGATAAGTTTTTAATTATTAAGAAAGGATTGCTTGTCATGTCTTATGAAGCTTATGTGGATTTGGAGGTGTCAACAAGAGAGATGACAGAAAATGACACTCCAATGTGGAACAATGGAAGGTCGTGGAGAAATTTGGAAAGACCAAGTATATATTACATTCATGAAGATGAGTGTTACAGTTCGTGAAGCTGTTTGTCCAGGGTACCTTGCAGTTACTAAGTTTGATACAATCAAGAAATCTGTTATTTCAATCAAAGCATGTAATTATTATTCCTAGTTATTAGGGATATGGTTACAAAAACTTATGATTAAGAGATTAATTGGTTATTGATCTTCTTGGAAAGAAACTATTTTTGTATATATTTGAATTTATTTGATGTATTGGGGGTTGGAACCCATAAGCTTGGACCGATGTTTTTCAGAACTTATGATTTTTTAATGAAATTACAGAGCTGAATGCTAGTTGATATTCAAAGATTCATGTGTTGTTTATGTTACAGTGTGTGCGTTCTTTCCCTGTGATTGTTTTCTAAGTGTTTACCTTCCATTTTGTTTTCTTTCATATCTGAACGTAGTGTTTAATAGTTTCAGAATTCATACATGTTATGCTCTGGCTATTGTTTCAAATATTCACAAATATTTCCTCTAAAGTTGATATGGAATTCATCCTGTGATGCTTTATATTGAAGGATTATTCATGTTTCTCTCTTATCGCCTAAAAATCAATGAATGACTATAACTGAATGATTATCCTTCCTTTTTTGAAATTTTTTGTATGAAGCTTTACATTATATTTATCTATTTTGACTCCATTTCCCAATGGTTATATGTGTTGATTCAACCATCCACATAACTTAAATTGTTAAGTCTAATATCTGGCCTTGTTAAATTTATATCTGAGAGATCCCTCTCCAAAAAGAAAATCCAGTTTCTTTCTAAAGTGGTTTTTATTATTACCTTAAGATTACCTTTCACAACCTTGGGTATATTTTGAGTGGTAACAAATTGGCACCACTACCAGGGAACGAAGGTGCAAATCAGCCCTGGGAGGAATGACAAAGTTTATAAAGATTAAGAAAAGATTTCTTTGGGCAAACATGAATTTTTGTCAGTAAAAAAGGTTGTACATTTTCCCTAGCGATTCCAGTTTAAAGTTATTTCAAGATTTCCAAAGACATCCTGGCTTCGAAAAGACATACATGAGGTAATTCTGGTACTGAATTTTTACGAAGTTTAGAGGTTCCAAAAAAATTATTTAAGAAAAAAGACAAAGAAAAAATAGATATTTCTCTGTTTGGTGCATCATCTTCTCAAGATTTTCATAGCATCCTTGATCAAGAATGGGAAATTAATGTTGAAAAGGGTTCATTGAAATCTAAAATCTGAATCGGATGTTAAAAATGTTGAATTCAACCCTCGTAGATTAGAATCTTATTTACTTGATTCCCTTTGGAGAGATCTTCAACAGTCTGCAAAGGTTGAAGAAAGACCTATTGTTCAAATCATTAAAAATTCCTCAGTCCCTCCATATCCACCTAGAACAATGGCAGCCATATTTTCTCCTTTACATTTACCTACTGTATTGCATGATCTTCCCCAAAATAATTCCCATAGAATTTCTTTATTTGATGGAGAGGGAGGTATAACACCAAAGCAACATGTGGAAAAATTTGAATATTTTGTTGACTTGGAGGAAGTTGATTATGTGGATGTTGAAATGCGGTTGTTTTCTCAAAGCTTATCAGGGGAAGTGAAGAAATGGTTTAAAGATTTTCCAGCTGCATCTATCCTGACCTTTCACGATTTCCAAAATGCATTTCTAGAAAGGTGGGATGATAAACAAAGCCCTTTGGAGCTTTTGTCCCTATACAATAGTATTAATAAAGGGGGTTTTGAATCGGTTCATGAATTTTCAAGCATATTTATGATAGTTTATAATTCCATTCTAGAAGATATAAAACCTTCTACAGCTGCTGCTAAACTTCATTATGCTGAGGCCTTTGATAATGAATTTTCATTTTCATCAAGGGAGAGAAAGTCAATGAGTCTTGTTTCCATGTTCACAAATGCTTTAGAAGTGGAATCAAATATGATGGTGAGTGGAAAGATGAAACAAAGAGACATTGATAGGAGGAAAATAAGATAAGAAAATATTCCTTCTACTTCTTCTTCTGCTACTAATATTAAATTTTAAATGATGTTGAAAACAATGGAGAAGTTAATGGATAGATTGACTATGGACAATAGATCATTTAATAGAGAACAAGCTGATCCTGAAATAAAAAATCCAAATTTTAGAATGCCAAATCCTCCTATGCCTCCAAAAAACAGGCAAAGAGATATGAGAAACCCAAGGAATCAAGAAGAACAACAGATTCGACCACCTTACCCTGAGAATTATGTTACAGATGAAGAAGACCCCACTGAGAATGAAATCCATATTTTTGGGGAATTAGATTAAGAGATATACCTTATTGAAGATGAACATCACATGCTTGAACAGGAAGGTGGAAATGAAGATTTTGGAAAGGAATCAGAGCAGTATCAGAGGGTTATTTACATGCTATGGATGATGTACAAAGGAAGATCAGGTTGAGAAATAGAGAAGTTGTTGTAAATAAAGGGAGGCCAAATTCAAACCATCCTTCTACCAGTTCATTAAATACAGAAAAAAGGAAAGGAAATACAAAAATATCCTATTGTGAATAAAGAATTTGAGATTAAAATAGAAAAAACAAAAGGAACAAAACAAATGGCACGAGTAGATGTAGAGAAAGTTACTTCTATCTTCAATCTACAGAATGAATTTTCCAAGCTGAAAATATCTGTTCCTTTTAATGAATTATTGAGGAATAATGAGTACATAGATACGATAACAAAGATGGTTAAAGGTCAAGGAGAGTTTCAATCAGACATTTTAGAGTTGACAGATGATAATCCTACTATTTCATTTGGGCCAAAGGTTGAAAGTATAGATGATGAATAGGTTCCTCCATTTTATTTCAGTTTGAATGTGCATGATATGGTTGTACTGATGCCATGTTAGATTCAGGTGCATCAGATAATTTAATGCCTAAATAAGTAGTTGAAAGTTTGGGACTGGAAGTTACGAGACCATATAAATATTTGTATTCCTTTGATTCTAAGAGGGTGTCTTGGTCTAATTAAAGATATGGTAGTGACTTTAAATAAATTGCCAACCAAAACAATAGTAATGGATGTTGTAGTAGCATACATTCCACCAAAATTTTGGAATATTGTTATCAAGGTCTTGGACTTCAAAGTTAAAAGGAAGTTTACAAATGGACATGTTATACGCTACTATTCCTATCTAGGATGGAAGTAGGAGGTTGTACAGTGATAAAAGAACTCCTTATGTAGTAAGCAGTCAAGATAGACCTGATATTCATCATATATATGCTGTTGATACTGATTTGGGCTCTTCAATTTTATTTAATGATACTGCCCCATGTGATTTGGAATCTACATTGCAAATTAAATCTGAAAAGAATAAAGAGGAAGTAAAGGAACAAAATGTTTTGGAAAAAGAAACAGAAAAGAGATGGATTGTGGACTATCTATTTTGATGGGTCTGTGGAAAAGGTTGGTGTTGGTGCTGGTGTATATATAATTTATCCTATCAGGGATTTTAAAGCTTTATCATATAAATTAAAATTTGAATGCACGAATAATGTGGCTGAATATGAAGCTTTGTTACTTGGGTTGCATGCATTGAAAGATTTGGGAGCACAAAGGATCAGAGTTTTGGGAGATTTAGAGCTTGTAATAAACCAGGTGAATGAGAGCTTATAGAAATGAAGTATGGGATATGTTTGGTAACTATTTTACAGAACATACAATTAAGGTGGTTCCTAGATATGAGAATACAGTAGCTGATTCTTTGGCAGTTGCTACTAGTAAATTTAAAACTCTAAGTGTTGGTCAAAAGAAATATCAAGTGGATATTGTAAATAGACCATCCATACCTGATAATTCTAAATATTGGCAGGTATTTGAGGATGATATGCAGATAAAAAGATTTTAGGAATTGTCTGGGGAGTTTGTGAATACTCATATTTATGGTGAAAATGATAATTGTGAAAATTTCCAAGATGCTGAAGAAAACGAAGAAGAAAATATTAGTACTGAAAAATTGAAGGGAAATTTAGGAGGAAAGGATATCATTCAATTAAAAAGTAATTTTATACCAAAAGGTTTGATCCCCTTAGAGAAACGTTTTGATCAAAATGATGTTGCTAAAGATCCAAAAGTGAAACCTGCTGATAATGATATTGAAGATAGAAATATTGGTACTAAAGAGAATCCAAAGATTGTGAAGCTGTCTAAAACTTGCCTACCAAAGAAAAAGAAGAATATGTGAACTTGATGAAAAAGTATATAGATGTTTTTGCCTGGATTTATGAAGACCTTAAGGAATATGATACTTCAATAATACAACATACTATTCCATTCAAACCTGGAGAAAAACCTTTTAGACAGAAACTCAAAAGAATAAATCCAAAGCTCTTACCAGTTATTGAGAAGGAAATCAAAAAATTGTTTGATGCCAAAATTATTGTGACTTTAAGATTCTCAAGGTGGGTTTCTAATTTGGTTCCTGTCAGAAAGAAAAATTGAGAAATAAGGCTTTGCATAGATTTTAGGAATTTGAATAAAGTATCAATGAAAGATAATTATCCTTTGCCAAAGATGGATCAAATTTTGCAGAAAGTGGTTGGAGAAGAAAGAATTTCAATGATGGATAGTTTTTTAGGGTACAATCAAATTAGGGTGTTACCTGAAAATCAAGAAAATACTGCTTTCACCACACCATGGGGCACTTTTATGTATGCAAAGATGCCTTTTGGTTTGATGAATACAGGGGCTACCTTCCAGCGTGCCATGGATATTTCTTTTGCAGGAGAAATAGGCAAATTTGTGGTAATTTATATGGATGACATCATAGTATATTCAAGATCTAATAGAGAGCATATTCACCATTTGGAAATTTTTTTTATAAAATGCAGAAAATTTGGTATATCATTGAATCCAAAAAAATCAAATTTCGCATTAGAAGAGGGAAAGTTGTTGGGCCACGTAATTTCAAAGGATGGAATAAAGATTGATCCTAAAAGAGTCAGTGCAATTTTGAAGGTAGGAGAACCAAGAAGCAAAAAAGAAATACAATCATTCCTGGGACAGGTAAATTTTTTGAGAAGATTCATTCCCAGTTTTGATGAAATATTAATGAATATCACAAATATGTTGAAAAAGGGCCATGAAATAAAATGGATAGCAGAGGCTAAGAAATATTTTGAAGAGATAAAACAAGCCATTTCAGAAGCTCCGGTGTTGGTCAGTCTAGACTTCACTAAAGATTTATTAATATTTTCATATGCTTTAGACCATACTATTTCTGCAGTTTTGTTACAGAAGAATAATGAGAACATGGAGAACCCTATAGCCTTTTTCAGTAAGATGTTGAGAGATGGGGAATTAAACTATGATATTATGGAGAAGAAAGCATACGCTTTGGTTAAATCCTTAAAATATTTCAGGGTGTATATTCTTCATTCACATATAATTGCTCATGTTCCAACTAGTGTAGTAAAAGGGATTCTCACACAGCCTAACCCAGAAGGAAGAAGAGCGAAATGGATAGCAACATTATTGGAGTATGACATAGAGGTTAGACCTACCAAGTTGATTATAGTGCAGGGACTGGAAAAATTGTTGACAGATTCAAACTGTGAATCTTTACAGCTTAATTTCTTATCTAGTCAATCTCATCAGTTGGACATAGGGGTGGAGGTAATAATCGATTTCACTACATATCCATGGTATTCTGATATTGTTCATGTTCTTCAAAATTTACAAGCTGCTGTGGGATTAAGTAAAACAAGAGCAAGATCTTTGAAGTTGAAAGCTGCTAAATTTTGTATTTTAAATGAGTATCTTTATTGGAAGGGTCCTGGAGGTGTGTTACTTAATTTCCTTTTAGAAAATTAATCCCAACACATAGTGAAATAATTTCATATAGGAGATTGTGGAGGACATCATTCTTGGAAGGTGACAGCAAACAAAATTTTGAGAGCAGGTTTTTATTGGCCATCATTGTTTTCAGATGTGTACAAAGAAACTAGCACATGTCATCAATGCTAGATTTTTTATGGTAAGAGAAAGGTAATTACACTCCCCCTTAATCCAATAATAGTAGAAGCTCTTTTTCAGTAGTGGGGTTTGGATTTCATTGGAGAAATAAACCCAAATCCTTTAAGACAACATAAATGGATTTTGACAGCCACAGACTATTTCACAAAGTGGATTGAATCAATACCTACTAGGAGAGTTACTGAGACAGTAATTATGGATTTTCTTGAAGAAAATATATTGGCTAGGTTTGGGTGTCCTAGAATAATAGTGACTGATAATGCAACAACTTTTAAATCTAAAAATATGATTAATTTTTGTCATAAGTATCATATCAGTTTAAATCATTCAACTGCTTACTACCCACAGGGAAATGGATTGGCTGAGTCTTCTAATAAGAGTCTGGTAAGAATTATTAAGAATTTTTAGAAGATAACAAGAGAACTTGGCACACCAAGCTTAAGTATGTTTTGTGGGATGATAGAATTAGCACTAAAAGGGAAATTGGAATGTCTCCTTTTCAATTGGTATATGGAACTGAAGTCACTTTTCTAGCATCATTGTGTGTTATAGTTATGAAATATTTTTCAGGAACAACAGGATGGGCCAAACCACATTCATAGAAGGATAAACCAAATCATCGAATTAGAGGAGCAAACGAATAAAGCTTATGATAAGGTGCAAGTACACCAAGAAAAAATGAAAAATACTTTTGATAGAAGGGTGAAAGAAGAATAGTTCCGAATTGATGACCTAGTGTTAAAATGGGATGCTCCTAAGGAAGATAAGCATGGAAAATTTGACCATATGTGGGTAGGTCCTTATGTTATTGTAGGTCATAGAGGGGAAAATGCATTTATTCTGGACTATCAAAATGGGGTTTCGTTGGAGAGTAACCCTGTTAATGGAATATTTTTGAAGCATTGCCTGTCCTAAGGTCGAGGGTAAAATTTGTACCATACTTTGTAAATATTTATTTTCTTGAAACTAGTACATATGGTGAACCGAATATTTTTGAAGCCCGGAGTGAAGGCCCTAAGATTTAGGAGGATAGCCATTTTTCTTTATTTAGAAAATATATAAAAAAAAGAAGTAAAAAGTTTGGATATTTTGATACAAAAGTTAGAGACAAGCACCTGGTCTATGAGTTCTTTGATACCTCATAGGGAGGATATCATCCCCAGTTGGAGCCAATTGTTAACACCCCTTATGTTGAAAATTTGAGGAAGAAATGTGGTCGAGAAATGATAAAGGGATACATAAAAATTGGTAAAGGTTGGTAGTCTTGAGTCCCTTATTAAAATGTGCATTTTGGTTAATTCATTGCAAAATTCAAAGGTATAGATATATGGGTGTGAAAATCTACGATTGACAATTGATCCACTGGGGAAAGTTGCGCAAGAGAGAAGTTTCTTATGGAGAGGCGGAAGTGGATAATGAGATAGAAAGATCAATGGTTAAGAAATAAAGTAAATAAAATCTACGATTATGAGGTAGTCTGCGGTGTGAAGATGCACGCTTGAAAAAATGAGAAATGTTGGCGGATTACATAAAACAGATTTTGATCCAATGATTCAGACAAAAGATGAAATATTATCAATGGTCATAATCTATTCTGGAATGGGAAGCTGTGAGATAATTAAAAAGGATGAGTGGCAGTGGAATTTAAACTGCTTTCCACGTGGTGACTTTTGATGAGTTCCACTAAGGAAAGCGGTAAAGGAAAAGCAACTTGTTAAGGGCCACAAAATAATCCGTTCTATAAAAAGTGAGTTGACCTAGGTAAAGTCATTTTGTTTGCACACAGCGGGTGAGAAGAAGAAGGGACAGTGCACCATCTTTTTTTGAAATTCAAATTCTACATATCCACAGTTACCTGGTAAGCCTTGAAACACTGAGACTTTGATTAAAGACTTATCGCCATTGTTTATTATGGAGAAGGAGCAGGGTTCAAGAATATTATGCAAAGTTTTAGATGAGAGAGAAGAGATTGTTTTTTATAGGGAGATGAATGTATGTGACCCTATTCTGTTAGTTTATAGTGTATCAGTTTCAAAGGAGCATTTGTGGCAGCATAATTTACAAGGGAATGATATTTTGAATGTCTGCAGTTCTTTCTTATATGACTTTTCTATTGAACAAACCCTACCTTTCCCCGAATTTGTCGAATGGTCCGCGAATAGTTACTCTTCCTCTAAAACAGTTATTATGAGCCATACAATGTCAAAAATCCTTTGTAAAGTTGACGCGAAAACTGTTCGTGGGATATTGAGTCTGCCTGATAATTTCCGTGAGAGATGTGAGTCTTTAAATGAACAAGTTTTAATTGAAATGTATAAAAATTGTAGAACTGAAGTCAGATGCCAGTTTTTATCCAGTATTCTGAAAGATGGCCATTCATTAGAAGGTCTATTTCTACCATACAATGTTAATATTTTCAAGGAGGAAGTACAGTTGGTCATGTCACTGGTCTGTCAAATTTTGGGTTTGGATGATGATACTCATATTAATGAAGTCATCTTAGGTTTTTTGCTAAGTATAGGTTCAATTGACCCTGAATCCCATTCAACCCATTGTTTTAATATTGATGAGTATCTAGCCGAAGTTATTCATACCCAGTTGGTCTAATTCCCTAAAGTCCATTTATTTAGATATCACTCATATTTATTGAACATGATTTTGTGTTCTAATGTGTCAGAGTTGTCGTTCTTATCCATCATGTTCTCTCTGGAACTCCCAAAAGAAATTAACATGTTTGAGTTCGTAAATACAATCATGGCTGAAATTTACAAATTGCTTTTTGATGATGTCTTGCCAAGGGTGTTGGAAGACATGAGACTTATGTTACAGTCTTCCTCAAAATAAAAGGCAGGCTATTGGTTCTTATATAAAGAATTTACTCTTCTTAGAGGGTATGGGTTCACTAGAGAACCATACAGGTTACCTGCTTTTTTGAATCCAAGAATATTTGCATTAGAGTTTATTGGATAGAGGCTATATGTATAAGAACAACATTTTGGGGCATTTAAAAAATATTCCAATGTTAAATTTCCTCTCAAAGTTGGTCCTTTTATTTTTTAAAATAAAAGAGCCTTGTTAGTCATAGAGAAATTGTTAGAAGTTATGGATTTTTCAAAAGGAGCAAAAAGTAAATTATGATCCACATCACATTATTTCTCAGAGGAAGCAGTTGAAAAAAAAAAACCATTTGATCATCAAACTATTGAAGGATTAGACAAAATATAAAATTTGGCTAATTTTGAAGAAAATTCAAAAGCTGATGAAGATAGGAGGAACAGATTGATTGCAGTGGCTCAAATTCCTGTTAATTCCATCATTTTGAATAAGAGGAGTCTTTCTGAAACTGATGGCATGGATGTAGATGAAGATATTTCTCATAAAAATATCAAAACACACCCTCAAGATGATCAAACTATTTTAGAAGAAATATTTTTAGAAGATTTAAACAAGATGTTCTTGTTGCAGAAAAAGTCTGTACAGATGCATTAATATTCCTTTGGAGAAGAAAGTAATGTAGAGTCGAGTTCCTGCTACAAATCTGGGACATAGTTAATATCAAGTTATGCTGACAAATAAATGCAATCATCAGAGGAAACTAATAATCTGCTTCCTCGAGTTAGAAATTTAATCAATCAAAAGACTTCATTGATTTCTACTCGAGACATAGAGAGGAATACCTTGAAATTCGTCGTGGTAAGTGACAAGAAAGTGTCTAAAATGAAGGTGAAGCTAGAAAAAATCAGTGTTCCTGATAAAATACAACTCCATAAACAAATTGGAGATGTTAGTTACTCTGATTTGTTACATGAAATTATGAAAATTACTAAATTATAGTCCCTTATAGATAAGATGGAGGTTCAATTGAAGCATGAAAAGGTTGAAAATAAAGCAAATTTGATTCAAATTAAAAAGTTATAGGGATATGTTCTAAGCCTAGGGACCGAACTGATTAATATGCAGCCGACCAAAAAGCTTCTAGAGGAGAAGGACAATACCATCCAAGTATTGAAGAAGAAGCTTAAAGTACCTAATGTTGAACACGTTCAGTCTTCATAATTATTTACACTTAAGGAGGAAAAAGAGAAAATTTATCAAGAAATGATGGACTACAAAGGAAAATCATTGAAGCTTCAAAGGGAGAAAAACAAGTGGGAATTAGAAAGAACCGAATTGAGAGCTCAGATTGTAAAGTTGAAAAAGGATCAAAATGATGAAAAAGAAGTTATGGAAGAATTGATGAGTCAACCCTTTGTTGACACTATTTTACGCCTTGTTAATATTGAAAGACCATTAAATGAATTTTATGCAGATTCTCTATTAGTTCCTATGTCATAGGTGAGTTTGAAAGAGGTGGATATTAAAGAATTAAAAGAGGAAAATGAAAAAATCAAATCAGAATTGGCTAAGAGCATTGAGGAGAAGAATAAAGCATGGAATGATAAAATCCAGTTACAGAAAAATTTCAATGAATTAAAGGAAAGAAGTATAGGAAAAGCTCCTTTACAAGGAGCTAAACATTTGATTTGGGATACTTTGTCTGTGGAAATCACTAAGTTTAGGCATTATTTAAATTTTATTGATGATGAAAGTGCACTAGTCAATTTAGCTACTCAAAGATTGAAACTGGCCAATGAAACTATGGAAAAGAAGCCTTTGAATACTTCTCACAATGCTTTGAATTTCTTCAATTCTTTAACATATCAGAATTTGCAGGACATTGGGATCAAAGACATAGTAGCAATTGTGTTGTGGGAAAAGAATTTTATAAATAAACATCAATTCATGAAAGTGGTGCAGGATAAGGCGAATAAAATGTCTTCTCAAATAAAGGATTTCAGGCTTGATTTTAAAGATCTATTTCATGATGGTCTCCCTTTTTTTTGGGATGACGAAGGACGGTTATTTTCCCAGGAGCAATATCATAGTTTATTGGTATAGAATCACATGGATCATTCCAAATTTTAAGATTTAGTCAAAGGGTTAACATGAAAGTTCATTGTGGAAAAATTGACAGAGGACTTTGAGATATTGGATAAGTTTTTAATTATTAAGAAAGGATTTCCTGTCATGTATTATGAAGCTTATGTGGATTTGGAGGTGTTAATAAGAGAGATGACAAAATATGACACTCCAAATGTGAAACAATGGAAGGTAGTGGAGAAATTTGGAAAGACCAAGTACATATTACATTCATGAAGACATGTGTTGCAGTTCATGAAGTTGATTGTTTGGGATACCTTGCAGTTACTAAGTTATACATAATCAAGAAAGATGTTATTTCAATCAAATCATGTAATTATTATTCCTAGTTATTAGGGATATGGTTACAAAAAATTATGATTAACAGATTAATTGGTTATTGATCTTCTTGGGAAGAAACTATTTTTGTATATATTTGAATTTATTTGATGCATTGGGGGTTGGAACCCAGAAGCTTGGACCAATGTTTTTGAGAACTTATGATTTTTGAATGAAATTACAGAGTTGAATGCTAGTTGATCCTCAAAGATTCATGTGTCGTTTATGTTATAGTATGTGCCTTCTTTCCCTATGATTGTTTTCTAAGTGTTTACCTCTCTTTATGTTTTCTTTCATATCTTAACGTAGTGTTTAATAGTTTCAGAATTCATACATGTTATGCTCTAGCTATTGTTTTAGATATTCACAAATATTTCCTCTAAAGTTGATATGAAATTCATCCTGTGATGCTCTATATTGATGGACTGTTCATATTTCTCTCTTATCACCTAAAAATCAATGAATGACTGTAACTAAATGAGTATCCTACCTTTGTTGAAATTCTGTGTATGAAGCTTTACATTATCTTTTTCTGTTTTGAATCCATTTCCCAATGGTTATATGTGTTGTTTCAACCATCTGCATAACTTAAATTGTTGAGTCTAATATTTGGCCTTGTTAAATTTATATCTGAGAGATCCTTCTCTGGAAAGAAAATCCAGTTTCTTTGTAAAGTGGTTTTTGTTGTTACCTTAAGATTACCTTTCACAACCTTGGTGTTACGAAGAGAAATTCCTATGGCTTTGGGTACCACAACAGACAGCTTGACTCCAGAAATCAATCTTCTCCAATATGCAATAGAAATTAAATTTCTAACACTAAAGGATCAGACCTCGTACCTTATTTTGGACGGTTGAAGTAGATCCCCGTTGAGCTTTCCAACTTCAGCTTGAATTGATAAATTACATCCTCAACAACAAGTAAAAAATACAAGAATTCT
The DNA here is from genome assembly GCA_001517045.1 of Pseudotsuga menziesii. Taxonomy (NCBI): domain Eukaryota; kingdom Viridiplantae; phylum Streptophyta; class Pinopsida; order Pinales; family Pinaceae; genus Pseudotsuga; species Pseudotsuga menziesii. The sequence goes on from LPNX010795862.1 coordinate 50,721, forward strand.
ATATATCATGGTGTTAGATCTATTCTAGCATATATAATCAATAACGTATAAGCATTTGACATAATCCCATGGATAAAATGTACATTCAAACACACATTATTGGACAGGAAAAGATATTTCTATTAATATAAATCAGAGATTACAATAGATACAACCTCTGACGGCACGTTTGTGAACCGGGGAAACTGAATCCCCCACTTGGGCCTCCACCACCTCAATCCTCCATCTCTCGATAGAAAACTCACAAGAAAAAGGAAATCTTGGGAAGAACACACTAGTGCTCCAAGGGACAAAGGGATGCAGACACAAGCATAAGTTTCAGCAACAATGGACTATAGTTTCTTTGCTCTCAATTCTCTCATATGCCTTCAATGTACCATAGATTTCCTTATATATCTTTTCAAAGGGGTAATGAAAGGTCGAATCCGAGCGATCTCAAGGAATAGGGAAGGCTAGGAGTCAAGTGAGTCGGATTCATGTCAAGGAAAACTTCAAAAGGATGAAGGATCCCAAATGGAAGACTAGCCATCCAATCAGCATAGTACAATGATACAACTCTACACATCACTGCAAATACATATAGCAGTCCCAGATACATAAGAGTACAATGGCCATGAATAGGCATGACATAAGATATCACATAAGTGGTCATCACCACGTACAATATACATAAATCAGAATCTCCATGATGAAGATATACAAAGGACCATGATCTCCATAATGGATGAAGATATATAACATATCAAGATCTCCATAATGGCTGGAAATGTTTGACATATATTGGAATCAAGTCACAAGAGCTAAAATCTCATGAACAATGGCACGATCAAGGGGGTAGCATATAAAAGATGCCACCAATCTGGAAAGTATTCTACACACACCACTATGAGTACGTGTCCTACTATGCGAATAGAGGTGTCGAGGTCGAACATAGTAGTCCGTTGTCTGATTACTGCTCATTGATATATACCATTAATAGATGCGAGATCACCCACCGATAATGAAAATGGGAATCAAGGTACTAGAGTGCAAACTAACAAGTGTGAATAAATGTGTTGAGGTCAAACACTTGAGAGGTTCCATCGATTAGGGGACATTGATGTATTCCCAAAGACTGTCTATGGCGAGAGAACTTGCCACTGATGACTGCAAGTCTCAAGGCACTCAAAATGAATCTAGATTCCAATCCCAAAATAAATGATCTGAAGTCGATGGGATGAAATACGTTGGAAGGAGGGCATTAAGGAATCCCCCATCATCCAACATGAGGTACTCAAAAAAGCTGTATAATGTGAAAGGACTTGATCATAAGGTGCATGAACCAGTAACTGTACCAAGAATGGCTAGCATGCAAAGTCAAGATGACTGAGGAATGGCCGACTCAGGCTTCAAATTCCTTCGAACAAGAGCATAACGGCGTATGGTGACTGAATAAAGGAAACATAGACTCGATATACAAACTGGGACATCTCTATGACATAGGAGGCATTGACAGAGGATCCATAGGGACTGGAAGCTTAACCAGTCGGTGGAGATAAACTCGGATAAATGAGTACAGCTCCTAAAGTCAAACTATAATCCAACCAATGGATGTGATATACAGTGCTCTATTCGAAGGTGACACGACTCGACAGCTGGCAAAGATAACATCTTTCCTTGTCCGGCTTTTTGGTTTTTTTATTTTTTTTGGACTTTTTCAGTTATTTAAAAATATTGAAAAAGAATAAAATTGCTTTATAGTTACAAACTAGGAGGAGACGATTGTCATAATGGAAAACAAACTATTTCCAAGTAGTGGAACATACCTATGCTCAATGCAAGGATACAGTGTAGGATATCTACACTCGAGGGAAAATTCCCTCCTGGTAAAAAGGGAAACAAGCTGCGAAGGATATACAAAATGGCTCTATATGGCTAGACATGAGACAAGATTGGGCTATATGGCTAGAACGCAATGTCAAGGGAGCTGGCATAAAGCTCAATAAGGAAGGAAAATCTCATGATAATGCATTCACAACTTGATATGAGGGAGTCCTGAGGGAAATAGGCCAGAAAAAGATCAAGAGGAGTACGAGGCTCTTGCGAAATGTCATGGCAATACTATACAATGGACTCCCACACCCTAAAGGAGAAAACGTCAGCATGGGAACCAAATGCAAACTAGGGTACCCATGTAAGTTGAAGCTCTACCACTCATATCATGCCACTTCTAAAGCAGCAAGAAGGTTCCGTGACACGATAGAGTGGGTTCATACCTAAGTTCATGATGAGATGGTCATAAGGTCATGCAAAATGAAAACAATGATGAAACCTAACCTATATGCTAGTTTAGACATGATACCTAAGATCGACATGAACAGGTCAATCCAATGGCTAAAACGACATTGAAAAAGGTCCTCTACATCATGAATTATGTCAAAAACGGTCCAAAATGGTTAGAAAATGTCGAAACTATAGGAAAGGGGGTAAAAATTTTCAAAGATTTTAAAAATGTCTATAAATAGTAAATAATTCAAGATATTAGAAAACATTTGAAACTTTTACCCATTTGAGCTCAGATTTTCCACAGTGAATTCCAGGAGATCCAGCCGGCGAAATCCACTACTGTTTTTTCCAGTTATTTACCCATGCTCTTCTCTTTCATTTTGATGCAATTTTTATGAAATTCCATGGTCAATTAATATTTCTAGGCCAAACTAAAATGGGCGCTACAGACCACACAGAAATCGAGGGTTTTTCGGTGTATAGAGCTGGATATACGTGGGAAATGCCCCCAAAACTGCGCACATACGCGGCTGTTTTGAAAAGAGTCACGTATGAGGCTGCACATATGGTTTTCTCAATAATCTAATGGGAAAATTGGCAATTTCTTGTGCAGGATGGTCCTATAGTGGAGATAGCATGAACATGGTGAGGTAGAGGAAGCAGTAAGGGCCGATCTAATGGCTCAACAAGCTCTACGTGCATGCAGACTCTACAAGTTTTGGTGTCTTGGTGGTTTGAGGGCCAAACCAAGACTATTACAAATGCTGGTGGATTACTGGGATCCAGACTCAAATTCCTTCCAGATAGATGGGATGTACCTCACTATAGAGGTGGAGGACATATACTTCATTACGGGGCTTTCTAGATGAGGGGAAGTGGTGAACCTTTGTTCTCGTGGTGGGACAGGAGGTGGCCTGACTATCGTTGAGTACATTGCAGTGTACTGCTATCCAGACATAGAGAAGGTGGGGAGTCAGGTCCCTACCAATGCTATACAAGTGCTGGGCCTAAAGGCCATACTATTGACATTGGGAAGGATAGCAAGCTTGGCATCACTCCACCAAGCCTCGTGGCCTTTGATGTTCTATGTCGTGGGGTGCATGAAACCCATGATTTATGACTGGATCACTACACTACTGAGCAACATGAAACATCTAATCAATGAGTGTAAGGCAAGCAGAGTGCGAAACTTCAGGTTCAACAATATACTGAGCACGTTTTTCTTCGAGCGTGTTCCAGGAATGAGCCCCAGAGTGGAAGTTCCTCTTCATGGGGTTCAAGATCCATCCCAACAACGTTGGGAAGATGCGATGCGAAAACTGGGGGGTGGTAGGGTTTCCAACCCCTATCTAGTTGAGTTCTCTTCGTGGTGGCGACGACAGATAGTTTCCATCGATGACTACCCCTATGTGGGGATAGACTTCCGGGGGGACCCGAACATGCCGCTACCACCAGGATTGGCATACAGCAATATAGGTAACGAATCTTGACCCTCTTTTTTTAAATTTTTTTGAGTTATTTAATTTTTTTGTGTTTTCTTGATTATATGGAATCAAAAATACATATTTTTGCATGACAATACATAGTGACATCTACCATTTGTGTGTAGATGTGGGACCACGGCGGCTAGAAGGCTTCCCTCATCATAGATGGAGGGGAAGAGGAGATGATATCATGGGTGTGGATGTAGAGCAGACGCTCCAGAGCATTGATACCAATTTTTTTAGGCTGACACATAGGGTTCCCATGGCGCAAGTTGAGGACTTTCCTAAGGCTATGCAGCGCCAGGTGGTGGGTGTACCACGAGCATGGGTGCTATTGTTTCGACGGCTAGCTAGAGCCGTAAGGACCTTCCATGATCACAACCCTCCTCCTCCTCCATAAGATTAGACACCTGGGAGTGTATACATTTTGTACTATCGTGTATTATATGTTGGTGGCTCGAGAGCCCCAATTTTGTATCATGACACTATGTATTATCACATTTTGGCTTTTATATATAAAATTTTTATGGTGATTGGTTTATTTATTTACTTGTGTAATAATTGTGTTTGTGATGAATTTAATGTGAATGAAACAAATGCCAATCTAACACGTAGTTAGCATATGAGTCAGCAACTTGATTATTGTGTTTATATGTTATATTGTCAAATTGTCGTTCTAACAATCTCACACGTAAGAATCTTCTCAATAACGTCAGATCTCTAACATGGTACAAACCATTAAGCTGTGACACTACTAATTCTGAATCAAGACGTACCTCAAGAGAGAGAATGCCATGTGAAATGGCATCCCGTAGAAGCTCAATAACGACACTATATTCAGCAACATTGTTGGAAGATGGCTACAGACATATGCCTCCTGAAGACAGTACCTAACCCATTGGAGTATAAATCACCCAAGCAGCAGAGGATGAGTGTTGAGTGTGACGGATTGCACCATCCGTGAATCCTATGTAGGTGGAAGATTCCATTGACATCTACCAAAAGAAATGAAAACTCATCACAAACCCGATCATGATAAGAAAAAGACCTAACTATGCAAAACTGTACACTAATATACAATAAGTAGCCTTGGATGAAAATCATGCATAGTATTTCTTGAGATAGAGCCCATTTCTAGGCTCCGCCAAGTTCATTCCTTTGTAATCCACTAACTCATACGTACCCTTCTCTAACACACGCTTGACCACATAAGGACCTCGCCACATAGAATTAAATTTCCCTGCCCCAAAGGGTTCTTTCGGTTGATCCCACAAAAGGAGCAAGTATCCCACACTAAACCTCCTTGGACGGACAAACCTATTGTACTAGACATTTACGTGACGTTTATTGAATTCTAGAGCCACCAAGGCATCCCGACGCTGCTCATCAAGTTGCTCAAGGTAAACCAAATGCTCCTCCAATGGTGAAGTGTCTGGTAAGAGTTCTACAACTAGCTTCAAAGAAGGAATCTCACATTGAACTGGAAATATCGAATCCACTCCATGTACAAGTTGATATGGAGAAAAACCAGTGGCAATATTAACAGTGGTTCAATATGCCCACAAAGCAGGATATAACATGATGTGCCAATTATTCTTGCTTTGTGCAATGGTTCGTTGGAGAATGGATTTGAGTGATTTATTCACTGCTTCTACCTGTACATTCGCTTGAGGGTAGTAAGAAGAGGAATTCTCTTGCTTATACCCTAACTTCGACGCCAACTCTTCCATCATAGGGTTCTGAAAGTGCGAGCCATGGTCAGTGACAAGCTCTTTCAGAATCCTGAATCAAGTAATAATTTGGTTGAATACAAAGTGAGCAACTGTCTCACCATCGGATTTTAATGTAGGCATAGCCTCAGCCCATTTCGTGAAGTAATTAATAGCCACTATAATATGATGGTACCCCCCGGCAGAAGTTGGGTTGCAATCCATAAAATCGAGCCCCCACTTAGTGAAGGGACTGATGGTGATAATGGGATGTAACAGGGCAGGTTTTGAGCACATATTAGGTGCGAACACCTAGCAAGGGTGGCACCTCTTGACCGCATCAACACAATCCTTAAATATCGATGGCCATAAATAACCCGCTCTTAAGATCTTTTGAGCTGTAGAAATCCCAGATAAATGACCACCACAAGCCCCTTCGTGGCAATCATTCAACACTACTTCAGCCTCTTCATGAGTTAAACAACGTCGTAAAATGGAATCTACCCCATAGCGGTACAAAGTGTTATCCACTATGAGGTAGTTCTTAGAGACATGACGTAATCGTCATCATTTATCTCGTGAGAGATGAGTAGGGGTCTTCAATGTTTGTAAATATATTATGATATCCCCATACCATGGGTCTAAAGTTGAGATTAAGAAGATGCGTTCATCAACAAACGTATCTTCACAAACCAACTCCTCGGCCTCGCTCAGGAAATTTGATATAAGCTTTGCAAAAATTAAAGACTTCTTCCATTTTGCCACAACAACTTCGAGATCGAATTCTTGCAGAACGACAATCCATTTATTATATTTTCCCCCAATCATCCTTCGGGTGAGGACGAATTGAAACGGATTGACATGGTCTACAACCAAGGTCTGGCGAAGGAGAATATAATGTCTCAACCGTTGAATCGCATGTACGGTAGCTAAAGCAAGCTTATCAACATGAGAATAATGAATCTCTGCATCAATAAGCTTTTGGCTCAGATAATATATGACATGCTCTTGGAGCTCCTCAACCTCTTGAACCAAAACCATACCAATAATCTCCATGGATGCGGCCACATAAAGTAGGAAATCACGGCTATAGTCCAGGGGAGTAATCACCGGGGCCGATGCTAGGGCTCGTTTGAGTGCATCAAAGGACTCCTATGCTCACTCATCCAAATAAAAGGGGGTTTCCTTCTTCAATAGACGCATGAAGCCTCTAGTCAAATTGGAAAAGTTGACAACAAATCTTTGTAAGAAGTTTTCCATGCCTTGCAAACATTGAAGATGACGAATATTCTTTGGGGGAGACAACTGAAGTATTGCCTCAACCTTAAAAGGGTCGACTCTTATACCCTCTTTAGAAACGATGAATCTTAACAAATGACCTGAATTCACACAAAAGATGCACTTATGAGGATTTAATCTGACCGAATAGTGCCATCATCTTTCGAATACCAATCTCAAGTGATAGGGATGACGCATCCTCATACGAGAATCAGCCACAAGGTCATCCAAAAATACTTTGATAATTGACTTGAGATCATGGAAGATCAAGGTCATCGCCCGCTGAAATGTAGCTCCAGTGTTTTTAAGGCCTAAAGGCATTTTTCGATATGTAAATGTTCCCCAAGGACAAATAAATGCAGTCTTATGTTGGTCCTCAGGTTTAATCTGTATCTGATTATATCCGGAAAAGCCATCCATGAAGGAGAAAACCTCGCTACCCGCACACTCATCCAAAATCTGATCAATAAATGGTGTGGGGAAATTGTCCTTAGGACAGGCACGATTCAAATCGCGGAAATCAGTACATATGCGGATCACTCCCTGCTTCTTATCCACCAGAAAGGGGTTTGAAACCCACTCCATCAAGGGAACGGGATAGATGAAACCAGATTTCAACATCTTCTCTATCTCTGCCTTAATCGTGGGTGCTTTCCTAGGATTCATCGCACGCAAACGTTGTCGAATAGGCTTAGTTTTGGGGTAAGTCTTAATCTCATTCTCGACAATATGAGGGTTAATACCTAGCATCTCATCGTAAAACCAAGCAAAAATTTCACGGAATTCCTTAAATAGCTCGGTGTATTCAAGAATCTCAGCATGGGAACATTTCACCCCAATATAGACATTCTCTATCATGCCAGGATCGCGAGAGATGTTGATAGGAATCGTTGAAGATATGTTCACCATGTTTCTATCAGCCATTGGACCAGGAGAGCTTAATGGAACCATACGACTACCAACTCTCTAACTAAGAACCCCCCTAAAATCCTCATGCTTCAAGCAATCAAGCTCGGGAGGAAAGTATGATCTATGATGGATTTTCTCCCATGGTGGCTCAACTCCAAACATAGCCTCAATAATCACTTCATCTGAAGGGAAAACCATATCAAGGTAGTCGTGTGCATGAGAAGACTGTATTGCCCATGTCGGTAACACATAAGGGTCCTCCTCCTCCATCTGGGAAGAGGAAGGACAAGGCTTTGCAACACACTTGAGATTAGCTTGATAAGATATCATAGTTCTAGGCAATGGCACGTCCGTCACGATGGGCTCACTCGAAGTACTCAGTGTAGGAAGAGTCCAAGGATATTCCATATGACTTGTGCAAAAAGACACCGATATCATAGATGTCGAAGCCCCATCGAAACTAGATCCTATCATCAGGATCGGTGCAGAAAAACTAAAGCTTCCCATGAGGGATGGATACATGCCTACACCCACACTCCCAGTTTCTGGTTGAGAGTGTTCAACGATCGGGATCGAAGCTCCCAAAGATGCGGTAACAGACGGATTCTTGAATTTCGTTTGATCAATCATTATGATCTTCCCATTATGTGGAAAGCATACAATGCGGAATAGGGAAGAAGCAATGGCTTTCATACTGTACATCTAGTTCCTACCTATCAAGAGATTGTAGTCAAGGGGCGCATCAACTACCTCGACCTCTATCACAACGGTATTCCCTCCCAAATGGACTTTAAGGGAAGGAAGGATGACGTGTGGCCTAAATGATCTCCCATCGAACCTAGTTAACATCATCACTGATTTAGACAGCTTAGGGGAACCTAGACCCTTCCAACATGATAGAGACATCATAGAAGCAGCAGTGCCTTTGTCAATCACAGTGCGCTTGACGGTCATATTAATACATTCTACGTGAATCAAAAGAGACACATAGTAGGGCAAGCGAGGCTGAAGTCTTGCGGTTTCAAATTTGATCACGGAGGAAGAATCTTCATCATTCACACCAAGGGCAGAAAGCAACGCCTTCCTTTGCAAAGGACAACTCTGAAGCACTTCCAATGCATACATCGCACAAGGAGTGTGGCCCAAATCCTCGACAATTGAATAGTTCTGGGTGGCTCAAGAATTTGGATTATGCCCCGAATGCTTAAGGTCTCCCTTAGAAATGTGAGGTGTAGTCTCAGGTTTACCCATAGGTTTCTCAATACGCAAAGGGGACCCTGGTGGATATGGCTCTTTGCCTAGGATGGGTTGTGATGAACCATAATCTTACGCACGAGTCACAACGTTCACGACACGTACCATGTTAATGCAACTATGACCACTACCCTCCGACGGATCTTGATCACCACCAGACTAGTCATGAGACCTCAAGTTCATATTTTGATTGTGCGGTAAAGGGTTAGTTAGCACAGCTAGGTCTTGTGCCAAGAATCTCGAGGCTTCCTCAATACGAGAGCATAAGTAAGTGAGGTGATCATCCTTACATAAATTGCAAAGGAAATTAAACTTATGTTTAGCTTGCTTATCCCCCCAAGAATTCTGGCCATTCTTGTCATTACTATTAGCATTCTCATTCTTATTCCCACCCTTACGATTATTTTTACCCTTTTTTCTATTTTGTTCGGGCTGCTGGTTACCCTTCTGGTCCGACGATTGCATTGAAAGTACACTCGCCATTTGGGTGGGTTCAGACGAAGCCGTATCTTGTCCTGAAGCAAATTGTTTGATTGATAATAGACTAACTTGTTTTGCAACTGAATCCGTAGGTTTCGCACTTGCACAACCCACAATGCCATCGACATGTGGTCCAGGTTTGACTTTGGGGTCAAAACTGGAACGCGGAGCATTGGGAATAATCTCATATAACAAACCAGACTGAGCATAGATCAAGTCCAGTTCCTATGCCCTAAAAATTGCTTGTTCCTCATTCTGCACTCTGGATGTAGAAACATCCTTCACTATATATGGCAATAACGACTTGAGGAACCATTCGAGGAGGAACTCTGGTGGTATAAAGGCTTTAATTAACCTCTTCTGTCTATGCCACTCTTGAATATGATCAGAGATATGTGTGGATTTATCTTGCCAAAATGTCGACAAGAGTTCAGTACCCACATCATAACACACTGGTAGCTAGAAGTGGTTAATAAAAGTCATCGCAAGGTCCTCGAACAAAGCAAAAGATCCCCTAGGTAGCTCTATATACCATTTCATGGTAGGCCCTGTAAGGGTGCGTTGAAATAGCCTCAAACAGATGGAGTCCTGATGTAAGGAATTCGAAGAGCATCATAGGTGAACTGGACTTACTATGAGCGAGCATAGTAATGTGTTCGCTCGGATCCTCTCCTGCATTTCCCTCGAACTTAGGAATGTCTGAGGGAAGCTTGGTAGGGACAGCTGGCCAAGCCGGGTCATGAGCTATAGGATCATTTGTTAATCTCAAAAAGTTAGGAAGATTGAGTGTCATGAGGAAAGGGAGCCTAGGATGATGAGGTCAATGGACCGCTCCCGGATTCATATAGGTCTGATTACCACCATGGCCTTGGCCATAGTGCTCTCCTCCCGTATGACTCGTATAGGGTGGCATGGAATCACCATAGTGTGGTGGACCTTGACTAGTAGGAGCTACAAAGCTGTAATTAGGAGATTAAGAAGGTTGTTGATACCCGCCCCTATAAGGTGAAGAACCCTATCCATACTACATCCCATAATAGGGTCCATAAGTCATCGCATGTGATGTCCCATAGGACACTCCATAAGTAGGAACATACGTTCCAGAAGTAGGAATATACATTCCAAAAGTAGGAATGTGACCTCTAGAAGTATGAACATGACCTCCTGAAACAACGAGCGGTACATGAAGCTGATACACAATCGGTCTAGTAACCGCAGTACGGACATGACTTGTAGCAACGTTTCGGCCCGAAGGACCGCGTGAATAAGGTGGAGGGTGAACATTTGAAGAAGTAGGGACCAAGGATGGAGGGACCTGAGTAATAATTTACGTACTATTCCCTATCGTTACCCATCTCGGGTCTGGTATCCTAATAGGATCACTAACCCTAGACCTAGGAGGAATATGTGATGTAACTTCCACCACCGAGATGGAAGGTGCAATGTGACTAGTGCTCCCAAACCTCTCCGCATGGTAAGGAATGAGAGTGTACCCAGGCATAGTGTTAGGCTCGAAATCAGATTCGACATGAAATGCCAAATCATGTGTGGGAAAACTAGACATAGCATAACTACCATAGCTAGTGCTTGCGGGTTCAAAATGAGTCTCGACATCCTCCGGCATTCTACACCGGTAATGCGTCAATGGGGAATCAACCCTAGAGTGAGTAGGTCTATCATGAAAGGTTCCTATCACAGAAATCATGGGGCCTATCTCAGCTAAGTTGGGTGAAGGATCATAGGTAGGAGTAAACTCCCCATCATCCACTCGAATGGGAGAAGGTGGTTCAGGAATACTTTCCATATGGTCTCCCATGGTGTGTGAATCAATGTGTGAAATAGTCCTCCTGTACTGCCTAGGTCTCTCTCCCAAAGGAGGAGGATAAGTAGAAGGAAGAACTCCTGCTAAATGATGAGAATGGCGAGGAGCCGCATCCGAATCCACAATGACTCAAAAAATAAAAAAGACTCTCTATTTACACAAACCCTAGGCAAGCTATCATGCACAGAGCAATCAATAATAAAATCTAAAGCCAAATACAAGCAAACAAGGGTTGGATAAGTGAGCTCCCAAATGAAGCAGGTATGTCTCTCCTAGGAGAGGCTTGAGACTCCCATACACAACAAGCGGAGGTATGTAACCAATTATTGTGGCCCTCAGCTTCAACGCATAAAGCGACTGTGTTGTCCGACCCCAACCTGGCTAGGACACCCACAAAATAACCCTTGCAAAGTACCCCCTCGATATCCTAGGTAAGGCCACTAAGGTCACCTCAATATAATCAATGCTTAGGTGGACAGTCGCAGGCAGGATTGACCGTATGGGCAGGGTAGCAAAGCCCGAAAATCTCGAAAGATCCCCTAGATACGAATACAATCCTGGAAATATCTCCAGTGCTACTCAGTTATGACTAGGGGTCATCCCAATTAATAATCGTTCACACTGCCTCGTGCTTAACTCCCTTTTGAGAGGAGGATCCTGAGAAACACTGGTTATACCAAGGATTTCACACACTCACCTGGACAGACACATACATGTTGTTGTTTAGTGGTCGTGGAGATTTACTCACAATGAACTATTCCAAGACCCTAAAACCTAAGCTTGTTGGTGCACCCTAGAAAAGAAAAGAGTGTAATTCATTTTAATTTAGCATTGATTTTAGTTGGCTTTATTACTCAAAAGAGGGATATGACCATGCAACTAATGGTGTTATGACATAACATGAAGTAAAATGCACACCTAACAATCAATGAAAATGCATTGTGTACATCAAAATAGGGTATGCTACTACGTGAAATACACATTTTTTCTTCAAATGATGAATGCAAGCTTTCCTATATGAAGTCCTAACTAGTACTCCAAAGCAAAGCTAGTGCAAGTACAATGCAAAATGCAAAATGCAATGCATGATGATAAGCAAATGTTTTTGGATTTTTTGAAATAAAATGAGATAAAAAAAGCAAAAGAATGATTCTACGACCCCTAGACTCTACAAGAACATTCAAGAAGCACTCAAGCAAAGCAATAAGGTAAAAGAAATCTAATGCACTAATCCCAAACAAAAAATCGAAAATGCCATGACAAGAACCTTCTTAAAAAAAAATTATCCTAAAAAAAACGTTTCTGGTCAGAAACAGAGGTATAAATGGACTCAAGAAGTGCCAAAGGAGACTTAGCAATCATCAAACTTCACCCAACAACCATTTAACTTCCACAAAAAGGAAAAACTAAGGGCATACGCGATTGTTCGTAGTAAACCCGCGTGTATACGCGGAAATAGCAGAGGAACCCGGGCGTATACGTGACTGTGAGTTAAAAAATTGTGTACAGGAAGAAAGGTACATAAAATCAAGGCAAACAGACAAGTTTAGACAAAATTCACACCAATCAGACACTACCAGGCATACATGCCCCCAAACCCGACACAGAAACAAGAGAGAAAGAGCAATTCAAATTCATTGAATGCTGATAGAACAACCCCCAAAGGACAACTACTAGGAACTCCTCAGTGGAGTCACCAATTCTATTACGGAGAGAAATTCCTATGGCTTGGGGTACCACAACAGACAACTTGACTCCATAAATCAATCTTCTCCAATATGCAATAGAAATTAAATGTCTAACACTAAAGGATCAGACCTTGTACCTTATTCTAGACGTTTGAAGTAGATCCCCATTGAGCTTTCCAACTTCAGCTTGAATTGATAAATTACTTCCTCAACAACAAGTAAACAATACAAGCATTCTATATATCATGTTTTTAGATCTATTCTAGCATATATAATCAATAATGTATAAGCATTTGACATAATCCCATGGACAAAATATTCATTCAAACACACATTATTGGACAGAAAAAGATATTTCTATTAATATAAATCAGAGATTACAATAGATACAACCTCTGATGGCACATCTATGAACCAGAGAAACTGATTCCCCCACTTGGGCCTCCACCACCTCAATCCTCCATCTCTTGATAGCAAGCTCACAAGAAAAATGAAAGCTTGGGAAGAACACACTAGTGCTCCAAGGGACAAAGGGATGCAGACTCAAGCATAAGTTCTGGAAACAATGGACTATAGTTTTTTTGCTCTCAATTCTCTCATATGCCTTCAATGTACCATAGAGTTCCTTATATAGCTTTTCAAAGGGGTAATGAAAGGTCGAATCCGAGCGATCTCAAGGTATAGGGAAGGCCAGGAGTCAAGTGAGTCGGATCCATGTCAAGGAAAACTTCAAAAGGATTTGGATTTTGTACACATCCTGATGTACGCGGTTTTAGTGGTCAAACCCATGTATATACACGATTAAGGGATTAAAAGTTGCATATAGAATTTTTCACATGTTTATAGGGATGATCAATGAAACATCAAAGGACAAAAAATGGTCCATGGGGTATAAGGAGTCTGCAGCGGGATAGGGGAAGGCCATACAAAGTGTGATTCACCTGGAGTGGTAAAATCAGCTATAAAACTTGGGTATATTTTGAGTGCTAACAGTGAATTCAAGCGATACAGTTGCTACTTCATTGGCTTCGCATATGGTTTGAGTGGGATCTTCATCTCTCCCAAGTCTCTTAAAATCTCTTTCATTTATGAGATCTTGGTAGGAAAAAAGTCCTGAAACTCATGCAATAAGTTAGTAATCTTCACCGTGGTCTCCTCATCCCAATATTCCCCAATGGTGGTGAACTTTGGCTCTTCCTCTGTTCCAATGTTAACTCTTCAAATCTTTAGTGGCTGGTGAAATTTATTAGTCAGTTTCTCGTGTTGCGACATTCCAACTTCTTTCTGACTCTGGAATGTTGATGTTCCTTGGATCATCCTCATCATCTGATCCTCCCATGATATTATAGAATTCCATCATCGACTACATCATTGGTATATCCTGTGAGTATGTGGGAAAGAGTATAGAAGATGTGCATCCACAAGGGTTTGTAGGAAAAGCGACTGGAATTCCCTAGAGTACAATGTCTCCTATGTGCTTTAACGCACTGATTCATTTGGGTATTGTTTGATTTCTTTCAACTATGTGACATACTGCACCTCGGGTTTTGGTTTTATGAACTCTTCGATCAATATGGTTATGATATAAATTAGAGTCTTCTCTTAACTCCCTGTTGAAACCTATACAAATTTCATATACCAATCCAGTGCATGAACTATAAAAGTTGTCACTAACTGTCATTTCTTAACATCATCGTCCTTGACTTTCTTTACAGTCCAAACTGCCTCACATAGAAACCAGTATTTTTCAAAATAATCAGTCCCATTTCAATGAAACAAAGGTAACTTCACATCGTTGCTCTCCATCCTGTGCTTTATTCCTATGTTCGACAATCTTCTACTATTAGTGTGTTGTTGACACACTAGGGAATTTGGTGATGATCTAGTGTTTCTTCTAAAGTGCATTGTAGCACACGGAGGTGTAGGTACGTTATTTCTCTAGGTTGGTCCTTCCTCGGGTTTGGCATATCTTGATCGTCTCCATCGTCACTATAGGGTCGCTTATTCCCTTCTGATATTCTCTCGTAGCCTCTTTTTTTTATTGCACCAGGACTCTCCCCAGTCCTCCACCTCTTCTCTTATCAAAAACTTACTCCACTTCATAAAATACCACACTTTTCCTCAGCTTCCCTCACATTCTCATCGTAAATCCCATCAATCAACCCCATATCATTCCATCCAAACCTCATCTCTGTTGTACCCACACCCTCTGCACACTAGGGATCTACTTGTCGGAGTTCATCTTTAATATACACTTTTCACAGATGAGCTTTTTAACTGACAATTGCATTGATAATAGAAACATACCTGTTGGTCCTTGGAAGAATTCCCTTTCTGTGTCGTTGTATGATTTGGCTGTGTCGACAACAAAATCAGTGACATACCCTTCCAAAATGCTATCAAGCCACTCTTGAACAGCCCTTGATGCTCTTTTATCTACTTCCTTCAATTGTTGGATCAATTATGGAGTCCAATCAGTGGGATCAACCCATTGGAAGTTTGTATTTATGTGGATAGGTTGTGCAAACCAATCGTACAAAATAATGGGAAACTTGATGAAGAAATACTCGTGGATATCAGAAAAAATGTGCTTACCCAACCACTCTCCTATAGTAAATCTTGAACTATGGTTCTCTTCTTCTGTGAATTCTCGAGCCTTATAATTGAACCAATCTTGAATATTCGGTTTCGTTGAATGCCACAACATATCCTCCTTGTTCTCTCACAAAGGTCTCGACAACAGAACCATTTGTTGATGCAAATTTGTCGACGGGGGTTCACACTGTATCGACGCTGCTAAACATCATGATCTCCCTAATCATCATCCCAGATAGGTCTTACCCTGTGTAGAAACACCTGTAGAGGAGATGAGGTCTCACACGAGATGCTCGAGGGAGAGTTGTCAGAACCACGTTTCCGTAGAAGGAAGGAGGAATTTTGTGCATCTATAGTTTAGCTATTGTGACAGTATCCAGATATCCTGACATCACTTAATCATTTCATAAATCATCTAGATCGCATCAGATAGCAACATCATATGAACTCATAAATAGATCGACCAACATCACAAGATTTAAAACATCGAAGAATCGCATCATTAAGAAATAACAAATAGTGTGCAACATTGATTCATTCAGATCACATCATTAACCACATAAAAGAATGAAGACACAAAAACACAGGGTTTCCATGAACCTCTGTCATGTCATATTACTTCCGCATCAAAATAGATTTCCCAAAAATGGTTGCGATTCAGATTGCCACAATTCACTCTCTCAAAACTAACTCTCCACTCAAAACTGGCCCTTTACAATACATTCTTACAACTATTTATAGGTTTGAGCCTTTACATTCGTGGTCCACTTCTAACTGACTCCTGACTTTCTTGGGCCACAATTACAAAATAATGACCAAAAACTACAAATTTATGACCAAGATGACTCTATGTCGACTTCTTTTCCTTGCATGCCATATTTTTCCTTGTGCATCATCTACTTCCTTGCGTGCCATTCCTCGTGTTCCATAGCTTAATTTTAACAAAACTACTTGCCAACAAATATCCACCAAATACGAATAGGATATTGGAAATTCTCCGTCAATCACTAAAGGTAGTGGAGGTCTATTTCCACCATCAACTTGTGCTCTTACCTCGTTCTTAACTTCTGTGTAAGAGGAGCTTTCTGAAAACACCAATTATAACAAGGATTTCTCCTCTCCATGTTGAGACACCTAATTGTTTTCATTTTATATCCTTGGAAAATTTTATTCACGCAATATTATTATAAGACTCTAAAACCTAATATTGTTGGTGCACCCTATAAAATAAAATCGTTCTTCTCAATTTTAAATTAAGTGTTGGCAGGAGGATTTGATGTGCCTGGTGTGGAAGTGAAAAAATTCGAAGGAATATGCTCAAAGGGAAGATGTCAAGAAGTGGTCGGCTTGGTCATATTTTTGTACTTCTTGACCAAGTTAGTTAGGAATTCAGTCAATGTGTAAATTTTTGTAATGGTACAAGGCATATAAATAGATGTAGAAATAGACAGGATGATCATTGTTACAGCTAATTTTACCACACATGGTAGATCACATATTTATGGCCTTCCCTATCCCTCTACAGACTCTTTAGACCCCATGGACCATTTATGTACCTTTGATGGTTCCAAGATCATCCCTAAAAACATGTATTATTTTCCATAGATTAATTTTAAACCCATTCTCATGTATATACGCGGATATGACCCTTAAACCCACGTACATCAGGATGTGTGCAAAAGGCCAAATAGTTTTGGAGTTTTCCTTGTTGTGGATCTGAGTCACTTGCCTCTTGGCCTTCCATATGCCTTGACATCACTTGGATTTGACCTTCCATTAAGCCATTGAGGCACTATATAAGGAACCCTTTGGATACATTGAAAGGAGAGGAATTCAAGAGAAATAAAACTATAGTCCATTGTTGCTGAAGCTTTATTATAATTGAGTCTGCATCCCTTTGTCCCTTGGAGCACTTTGTGTTCTTCCCAAGATTGTGTTTGCTTGTGATATTGCTATCAATAGATGGAGGATTGAAGTGGTGGAGGCCTAGGTGGAGGACTCAGTTTCTTCGATTTGCAGATGTGCCGACAGAGGTTGTCATTCTTGTAATCTCTAATTTATATTAATAGAAATATATTTTCATGTCCAATGATGTGCATTTAAATGAATATTGAATCCATGGATTCTTTTAATTGCTTATACATTATTTATTATATATGCTAGAGTAGCTCTAACACAATTACATGGCATGCTTGTCTTATTTGCTCATTATTGAGAGAGCAAATCGCTAACACAAGCAAGATTGGAAAAGCTCAATGGGGATCTACATCAACCATCCAGAATAAGGTATGTTTCAAGACCCTTTAGTGTTAGATGTTTTATTTCTCTTACATATGGGAAGGGATTGATTTATGTGGTTCTTCTATCTATTGTGGTACCCCAAGCCATAGGAAGTTTTCTCTGTAACAGAATTGGTGACCATAGTGGGGAGTTCCTAGTCATTTCCTTTGGGGATTTTACCGGCATTCAATGTTATTGAATTGCTCTGATTTGTCTGTTTCTGAGTCGGGTCTAGGGGCATGTTTCCCTAGTAGTGTCTTATAGGAGTACATTTTGTATAAGCTTGTCTATTTACCTTTTTTTATCTCTTTTTCTTCATGTACGTGATTTTTTCCTTCACAATCGCATGTAAACGCGGGTTTTCCTGCAATAGCCGCGTATATACGCAGATTTTCTACAAATAGTCACGTATTCCCTGAGGTTTTCCTTTTTGGGGAAGATTAAGTGTTGCTGGGTGAGTTTGGATGATTGTTGAGTCTTCTTGGATGCTTCTAGAGTCTATATACACCCATGTTTCTGACCAAAGACGCTTTTTAGTTTAAATTTTTTTGAAAATGTTCTTCTCATTTCATTTTCTATTTTTTGTTTTGGGATTAGTGCATTAGGTCTCTTTTACCTTAGTTATTTTCTTGGGTGTTGTCTAATATTTCTTCCAGACTCTGGGGGTTGTAGAGTCATACTTTTGTTTTTTATCTCATTTAATTCAAAAAAATACAAAAATATTTGCTTTTTTCATCATTATGCATTGTTTGCATTTTGCATGGTAATTCCATTAGGTTTGCTTGGAAAGTATTAGTTATATTTTCATATAGGAATGATTGCATATCCATTTGAAGGAAAAATTTTCACTTCATGTAGTAGTATACCCTGTTTTTCATTTGACACAGTGCATTTGCATTGATTGTTAGGTGTGCATTTTACTTCTTGTTGCGTCATGACATCATTAGTTGCACGACCATTTTCTGTTTTGAGTAATAAGCCAATTAAAATCAACACATAATAAAATGAATTACACTCTTTTATTTTATAGGTTGCACCAACAAGATTAGGTTTTAGGGTCTTGGAATAGTTCATTGTGAGTAAATTCTCCAAGACCACTAAACGAAAAATTTATGTGTCTATCCAGGTGAGAGTGTGAAATTCCTTTATATAATTAGTGTTTCTCAGGATCCTCCTCTTAAAAGGGAGTTAAGCACGAGGCAGTGTGAGCGGTTATTGATTGGGATGACCCCTGGTCATAACTGAGTAGCACCAGAGATATTGCCAGGATTTTATTCATATCTAGGGGCTCCTTCAAGAGTTTCAGGCTTTGCTACCCCACCCATACGGTCAATTCCGCCTGCGACTGTCTACCTGAGCATTGATTATATTGAGGCGACCTTAGTTTCCTTAACTAGGTTGTCGAGGGGGTACTTTGCAGAGGTTATTCTATAGGTGTCCTGGCCAGGTAGAGGTCGAAAAGCACAGTCGTTGTTGGTGTTGAAGCTGAGGGCCACTATAATTGGTTACGAACCTCCTCTTGTTGTGTATGAGAGTCTCAAGCCTCTCCTAGGTGAGTCATACCTGCTTCATTCGGGAGCTGACATATCCTACCCTTGTTTACTTGTGATTTGGCTTTACATTTTATAGGTGTATGCTCTGTGCATGCTAGTTTTCCTAGGATTTGCATAATTAGATCGAGTCTTTTCATTTTTGTTGAGTCATTGTGGATTCGAGCGCGAGACTTTTCCATTCTCATCATTTAGTAGGACTTTTGCCTTCCACATCTCCTCCTCCTTTGGGAGAGAGAAACAGATAGTCCAAGTGGACTACTTCTCACTTTGATTCACACATGATGGGAGATCATGAGGATGAGATTCCTAAGATGTCCTCTCCACCTCATGAGGTTGGGGATGCAGATTCTACTCCTGTATATGATCCTTCAGTGAAAATAACTTCACATTCTGGGTATGATCCCTCATTCACAGGTCGTCGGGATTGGTTTCCAGGCGAGGAGACTCATCATGAACCCACAAGAACTAGTCATGTTCGTTATGGCATGTCTGGTATCCATGCACCCAATCCGACACATCATGTCGAGTCGAAAGTTGAACCTAGCAGTAAGCCTGGGGGCACTCCTATTCCTTTCCATGTAGAGAGATTTGGGAGCACTAGTCACATTGCACCTTCCATCCCAGTGGTGGAAGCAAATTCACATGTCCGTCCTAGACCTAGTGTTAGGAACCATATACAGATACCAGAACCAAAACAAGTGACCATTGGGAACACCACTTATATCCCTTCACATGTCCCTTCATCCTTGAACCCTACTCTTTCGAATGCATTTTTGACAACCTTTCCTACCCCTCATTCACATGGTCCTTTGGGATGGAATATTTCTATTAGCCATGTTCGTACTGTGACTACTCGTATGGTAGTATCTCAGAGTCAAGTACCTCTTGTTGTGTCAGGAGGTCATATCCCTGTTTCTAGATCATCTTATGGTCCATCGCAAGGCGTTCCCCATATCCCTAATTATGGAGCTTCTCATGGGACATCCCATGGGACACCTTATGGACCTTCTCATGGACAATCTTATGGACTGTAGTATGGATAGAACTATCAACCCTATGGGTAGGAGTATCAACAACCTACTTACTCTTCCAATTATATCTTTGTAGCACCACATAATGAAGGTACACCACATCATAATGACTCCATGTAGCCCTATATGAGTCAAATGGGAGGAGGTTACTATGGCCAAGGCCATGGTATTTATAGCAATCGGCCTTACATGAACCAGAACTATCAAGGAGCGTGGCATAGATCGGCTCAACCTAGGCTCCCTTTCCTCGCAACGTTGAACTTACCTGACTTATTGAGACTTATGAATGATCTGGTATCTCATGACCCAGCCTGGCCGGCCATCTCTAACAAGCTTCCTTCAGACATTCCCAAGTTCAAAGGAAAAGATGGAGAAGATCCTAGTGAGCATGTCACTACTTTTCACCTTTGGGGCTCTTCCAATTTCTTACATGAGGATTCAATCCGTTTGAGGCTATTTCAATGCACCCTCATTGGGCCTACAATGAAATGGTATATAGAGTTACCAAGGGGGGCATTCGTTTTATTTGATGATCTTGCCATGACTTTCCTCAATCACTTTCAGCTACTAGTGCGTTATGACGTTGGTACTAAGCTCTTGTCAACATTTCAGCAAGATAAAGCCAGACATATCTCGGATCATATTCAAGAGTGACATAGACAGAAGTGGTTGATTAAAGCCTCTATACCACCGAAATTTGTCCTTGATTGGTTCCTCAAATCATTGTTACCTTACATTGCGAAGGATGTTTCTACATTCGGAGTCCAAAATGAGGAACAAGAAATGTTTAGGGCACAAGAGTTGGATTTGATCTACGCTCAATCCAGACTTTTTTATGATATTATACCTAATGCTTCGCGATCTAGTTTCGATCCCAATATCAATCCTGGACCACATGCCGATGGCATTGTGGGTTGTACAAGTGCCAAACCTGTGTATTCGGTTGTGAAACAAGTGAGCCAATTGTCAATTAATCAATCTACGTCGGGACAAGCCACGACTTCGTCTCAACCTACCCAAACAACGAGTGTACTTTTCATGCAATCGTCGGACTAGAAGGGAAACCAACAACCTGGATGGAATAGGAAAAAATGAAATAAAAATAATTGTAAGGGTGGGAACAAGAATGAAAATGCTAATTATAATGACAAGAATGATCATAATGCTGGGGGGGACAAGCAGTCTAAACGTAAGATAAAGTTTCCTTGCAAGTTATGTAAGGAGGATCACCTCATTCACTTGTTCCCTCATATGGAAGATGCCTTGAGATTCATAGCACAGGGACCAACCATGCTAACTAATCCTTTACCCAACAATCAAAATACGAACTAGAGGACCATTGATCCTCATTGTGCATCGCGTGGAGATCAAAATCCACTAGAAGCCAATAGTGGTCATGGTTGCATTAACATGGTACATGCTACTAAGATTGTGACTCATGTGAAGGATTATGGTTCATCACACCCGGACCTTGGAAAAGAACCCACTCCACCTGAGAGCCCTTTGCGTATCAAGAAACCTATGGATAAACCTAAAGTTGCACCTTGCATTCTTAAGAGAGTCCTAAAGCATTCAGGGCACAATCCTAATGCCCAATCCACCCAAAAATATTTCGTTGTCAAGGATTTGGGCCAAACTCCTTGTGCAATGTCCGCACTTGAAGTACTTCAAACTTGCCCTCTTGCAGAGGAGAGCCTTGCTTTCTACTCATGGGGTTGATGATGATAACACTTCTTCTGCTATCAAATTTGAAACCATGGGAATACAGCCTCTCTTTCCTTACTATGTGTCTCTTTTGACTCATGTAGATTGTCTTAATATGACCATCAAATGCACTGTGATTAACGAAGGTGCTGCTGCTTCCGTGATGTCTTTGTCATGTTGGAAGGGTTTGGGTTCTCCCAAGTTTTCTCAATCTGCTACTATGTTGACAGCTTTTGATGGTAGATCTTTTCAGCCGCATGATATTATTCCTTCTCTTAAGGTCCAGTTGGGAGGGAATACTGTTACGATCGAGGTTGGGGTGGTTGATGCGCTCCTTGACTACAATCTTTTACTGGGCTGAAATTAGATGTATAGTATCCAAGTCATAGCCTCTTCTCTATTTCGAGTTGTATGCTTTCCATTTAATGGGAATATCATTAAGATAGATCAAACATCATTCTACAATATAAGTGTTAATGCATCATCAGGAACTTCTATCCCGATTATCGATCATTCTCAGCCGGCAACTGGGAGTGTGAGTGTGGGTATGTATCCGTCTCTTATGGGAACCTTTAGTTGTCATGCACCCGTTCTTATGATTGGAACTAGTTTTGGTGGGGCTTCCTCCTCATCAAATTTAGTTTCTTTTTGCACTACCCATATGGAATATCCTTGGATTCTTCCTCCACCGAGTCCTTCAATTGGACCTATCGAAATGGATGTCTTGTTCCCTGCAGCGATGGTAGCATATCAAGCAAAACTTGATCAAGTTACAAATCCTAGTCCTTCCTCTTCGTGGATGGAGGAGGAGGACCTGTATGTGCTGCCTGCATGGGCAGTTGAGTCCTCTCATGCACATGATATCCTCGACGATGTTTTTCCATCGGATGAAGCCATTATTGAGGCCATGTCTAGGGTTGAGCCACCTTGGGAAGAATTACATGATCGATCATATTTTGTTTCTAAGCTCAACTGTATGGAGCATGATGACTTTAGGAAGATTCTTAGCGATAAAATTGGTAGTCCCATGGTCCCATTAATCTCTCCTAGTAATATGGAGAATTTATCACCTAGTATTCCTATCAATAATTCTCGCAATCCTAGAAAAGTTGAGAATGTCTACATTGGGGCGATTTGTTCCCCTGATGAGATTGCGGAGTATACCGAGCTGTTTAAAGAGTTTAGTGACATCTTTGCTTGGTAATACGAGGAAATTCTAGATATTGACCCTCGTATTGTCGAACATGAGATTAAGACCTATCTGGATGTGAAGTCCGTTCGACAACATTTGCATGTGGTGAATCCTAGAAAAGCACCCGCCATTAAGGCTGAGATAGAGAAATTGTTGAAAGCTGGTTTTATCTATCCCATTCCCTTGGTGGAGTGGGTTTCAAATACCGTTCTAGTTGATAAGAAGCAGGGAGTGATCCGTATATGCACCGATTTTCGGGATTTAAACCGTGCTTGTTCTAAGGATAATTTTCCCACACCATTTATTGATCAGATTTTGGATGAGTGTGCAGGAAGCGAGGTATTCTCCTTCATGGATGGTTTTTCTGGATATAATCAAATTCATATCAAACCCGAGGATCAACATAAGGCTGCATTTATTTGTCCTTGGGGTACATTTGCATATCGGAAGATGCCTTTTCTCCTTAAAAATGTTGGAGCTACATTTTAGCGAGGTATCACCTTAATTTTTCATGATGTCAAAATGATTATTGAAAAGTATTTGGATTACCTCACTATTCATTCTCATTTGAGAGTGCGTCATCCATACCATTTGAGGTTAGTATTCGAAAGATGTCGTCATTATCAGGATCGGTTAAATCCTCATAAGTGCATATTTTGCGTGATTATTGGTTGCTTGCTAGGGTTCATCGTATCAAGGTAGGGTATAAGAGTCGATCCCTTAAAGGTTGAGGCAATACTTCAATTTTCTCCCCTAAGTAATATTAAACATCTTCAGTGTTTTCAAGACATGGAAAATTTCTTGGGGATATTCGTGGTTAATTTTTCCAATTTGACTAAAGAATTTATGCATCTTTCAAAGAAGGAAACTCCTTTTTTTTTGGGATGAGTGAGCCCAGGAGTCCTTTGATGCTCTTAAGTAAGCCTTAGCATCAGTCCCCGTGCTTAGTCCACCTGACTATAGCCGTGATTCTTGATTTATGTGGTCTCATCCATGGAGATGGTTGGTATGGTTTTGGTTTAGGAGGATGAGGATCTCCACGATAATGTCATATATTATTTGAGCCAAAACCTTATCGATGCGTAAATCCATTATTCCCATGTGGAGAAACTTGACTTGGCCACTGTTATAGCGGATTTCACCACTCTAGGTGAATCACACTTTGTATGGCCTTCCCCTATCCCATTGCAGACTCTTTAGACCCCATGGACCATATTTTATCCTTTGATGTTACCTTGATCATCCCTAAAAAACTATATAAAAGATGATATATGTGGATTTTTCCCCGATAACCACGTACATACACGATTTTGACCCCTATATCCGTGTACATCGGGATGTGTGCATAAGTCCAAATCCTTTTGGAGTTTTCCTTGACATGGATCCGACTCATTTGACTCCTGGCCTTCCATATGCCTTGAGATCGCTCGGATTCGACCCTTCATTATCCCTTGTGAAGCTATATAAGGAACCCCTTGGTACATTGAAGGCATATAGAGAGATTGAAAGAAACTAAACTATAGTCCATTCTTGCCAGAATTTATGCTTGAGTCTACATCCCTTTGTCCCTTTGGAGCACTGTTGTGTTCTTCCTAAGCTTGCCTTTTGCTAGTGAGCTTGCTATCTAAGTGATGGAGGATTGAGGTGGTGGAGGCCCAAGTGGGGGATTCAGTTTCTCCGATTCATAGACGTGCCGTCAAAGGTTGTATCTATCTTGTAATCTCTGATTTATATTAATAAGAACTATCTTTCCTTGTCCAATGATGTGTATTTGATTGAATATTGTATCCATTGGAATATGTCAAATGCTTTTACATTATTGATTATATATGCTAGAATAGATCTAACACCATGATATATAGTATGCTTGTATTGTTTACTTGTTGTTGAGGAAGTATTATATCAATTCAAGCTGAAGATTGGAAAGCTCAACGGGGATCTACTTTAGCCGTCCGGAATAAGGTACGAGGTCTGATCCTTTAGTGTTAGACATTTTATTTCTATTGCATATTGGGAAAGATTGATTTCTGGAGTCATAGCTGTCTGTTGTGGTACCCCAAGCCATAGGAATTTCTCTCTGTAATAGAATTGGTGACTCCGTTGGGGAATCCCTAGTAGTTGTCCTTTGGGAGGAACAATGGGCTTGATATTATTGACTTGCTCTTGGTTTCTCTCTATTTCCGTGTCGCATTTTATAGTATGTTTGTCCATTTACACTCCCCTTTATTGGTTTGGCCTTGGCCTACTTTTTACCACTGCCTTCTCTGTATACGCGGATTTTTGGTTAAAAGTCGCGTACATAGGCGGATTTTTCACCAGAAATTGCGTACATACACAACTATTCTTTATACAGTCGTGTACATCCTCACTTTTGGTGAGTTTGATGTTTTGGGAAGTTGCTGGGTGGGTTGTGAGTGTGGTTGGGTCTTCCTTGAGTCTGATGTTGTCTGTTGGATGCTTCTTTTGTGACCAGAGACCGTTCTTTCATTGATTTTTCTTTAAAAGTAGTTTTAGTCATTTTTCCTTTTTGTTTTGCCATTAGTGCATTACTCTTTTTGTCTTGGTATCTTGCTGGGCTTGTCTTTTATACTTGTTGCAGAGACTGAGAGTTTTAGATGACTTTTATTGCATTTTTCATTCCTTTATATTGAAAAATACAAAGTAGTTGCACTCTTAGTTGCATCTTAGATATGGATTTGAGGAGGTACTTGCATTGGATTGCTTGGATGAGAGTTGTGTTTAGGCTTTCATATAGGAAGGATTGCATTGGCATTCGGAAAGGAATATATATTTATGCATCTCATCTAGTGGCATACCCTATTTTTCATTTGACAAAGATTGAACTTAGCATTGTTTGTTATGGTGTGCACTTTTATTTCACTGCTGAGTCTTCATATCACTAGTTGCATGGTCATTTCCCTTTGAGTAATTATAGCCAACTAAAATCAACGCTAATTAAAATGAATTACACTCTTTTCTTTTCTAGGGTGCACCAACAAGCTTAGGTTTTAGGATCTTGGAATAGTTCATTGTAAGTCAATTCTCCAAGATCACTAAACAACAACATCTAGGTGTCTGTCCAGGGAGTGTGTGAAATCCTTGGTATAACCATCGTTCTCAGGATCCTCCTCTCAAACGGGAGTTAAGCACGAGGCAGTGTGAGCAGTTATTGATTGGGATGACCCCTAGTCATAACTGAGTAGCACCGGCGATATTGCCAGGATTGTATTCGTATATGGGGGCTCTTTCGAGAGTTTCGGGCTTTTCTACCCTGCCCATACAGTCAATCCTACCTGCAACTGTCCTCCTAAGATTTGATTATATTGAGGTGACCTTAGTGACCTTACCTAGGATATCGAGGGGGTACTTGTAGAGGTTATTCTACATGTGTCCCGTCTAGGTTGGGATCGGACAGCACAGTTGCTATACGCGTTGAAGCTGAGGGCCACTATAATTGGTTACGTACCTCCGCTTGTAGTGTATGGGAGTTTCGAGCCTCTCCTAAGCGAGACATACCTACTGCATTCGGGAGCTCACATATCCTCCCCTTGGTTTGCTTGTATTTTGGCTGTAGATTTTCTTAGGAGTGTGCTCTTTGTGCACTAGTTGGCCTTTGGGATCATGGTTACTTGAGTATATTTATGCTCTCTTGAGTTTGGATCCTTTTATTTTTGGAATGCCTGGTATCCTATCACCTGTCATGGTCCTAGTACGGACCCTGGTGTCAGACTTGGGGGAATCAAATCCCCTTACCGTGCTCATATATTTGGGAATGGTCATCTTCCATCCTCTACTCCATTTGTGGAGGATTTTTTCCATTCGCTCGGTCTTTACACCAGTGGTCACCCTCACTGGGGTGGTAGTGTATGCGTGAACGTTGGGTCTACACCTTACTTTCCTTTTTATGTCCCATCGTCCACCGCATTGTTTCCTTTGGGTGCATTTGTCATGATCATTCCTCCTATTTCCTATAGTTTGGATTCTTTATTGACTATTTTGGGTTGTTTTTGACTTATATGGTTGTCATGTAGGATCCGGTTTTTGTACACTCTCTCCGAGGTTTCGACTTATTCATGCCCATCACATGTATCATGTGTAAACTAGCATATAGGTTAGGATTTCACATCCACTTGCACTTATGTTGCCTTATGACCATTCCATCTTAACCTTAGGTACGAACCCATTCCATGGTATCATGGAACCTTCATGTTGTTGTTAGAAGTGGTACTATGTGAATGGTAGAGATTTCCTTTACATGGGTACCCTAGTTAGCTCCCCTTTGCATTTGGTACCCATGCTGTGAGTCCTCTCTTAGGTCCAGGAGTCCGTTGTATAGTATTGCCGTGACATTTCGCAAGAGCCTCATACTCCTCTTGAACTTTATGCTGGCCTTTTCCCTAGGACTCCCTCATGTCAAGTTGTGAATGCATTATCATGAGCTTTGCCTGCCTTACTGAGCTTTATGTCGGCTCCCCTGACATTGCGTTTCAGCCATATATCCTGAGCTTGTCTCATGTCTAGCCATGCAGAGCCTTTTTTATCCTTCGTAGCTTGATTCCCTTTTATCGGGAGGGGATTTTCCCCCAAGTGTCGATATCCTACACATGTATCCTTGCATTGACCATAGGTATGTTCCACTGCTTGGAACTAGTTTGTTTTCCCTTATGACACTCATATCCTCCTAGTTTGTAACTATAAAGCTAGTTTATTCTTTTTTCAAGCTTTTTAAATAACTGAAAAGGTCCAAAAAAATCAAAAAACCAAAAAGCTCGACAAGGAAAGATGTTATATTTTGGCAGCTGTCAAGTCGTGTCGCCTTCGAACAAAGCACTATATATCACATCCATTGGTTGGGTTATAGTTTGACTTAGGAGCTGTACTCGTTATCTGAGTTTATCTCCACCAACTGGTTAAGCTTCCAGTCCCTATGGAGCCTCTGTTGATGCCTCCTGTGTCATAGAGATGTCCCAGTTTGTATATGGAGTCTATGCCACCTTCATTCAGTCACCATACGTCGTTATTCTCTTGTTCAAAGGAAGTTGAAACCTGTGTCGTCCATTCCTCAGTTATCTTGACTTTGCATGTCGGCCATTCCCAGTACAGTTACCGGTTCGTGCATTTTATGATCGAGTCCTTCCACATTAGACAACTTTGTTGAGTACCTCATGTTGGATGATGGGGGATGCCTTAATTCCCTCCTTCCAGCGGATTTCATCCCATCGACTTCAGATAATTTATTCTGGGATTGGAATCTAGAGTCCTTTTGAGTGCCTTGAGACTTGCAGTCATCAGTGGCGGGTTCTCTCACCATCGACAGTTTCTTGGGAATACATCAATGTCCCCTGATCGATGGATTCTCTCAAGTGTTCGACCTCAACACATCTATTCACACTTGTTAG
>LPNX010795862.1:79471-110383 GCA_001517045.1 Pseudotsuga menziesii
ACCTTCTTGATTGTGCCAGTGTTCATGAGATTTCATCTCTCGTGACTTGATTCCAGTGTATGTCAGACATTTCCAGCCACTATGGAGATCTTGATCTATTGTATATCTTCAGCCATTTTGGAGATCATGTTCCTTTGTATATCTTCATCATGGAGAGTCTTATCTATGTATATTGTACGTGGCGATGACCACATATGTGATATCATGTATTATGCCTATTCATGGCCATTGTAGTCTTATGTATCCGGGACTGCTATATGTACTTGCAGTTGTATGCAGAGTTGTATCATTGTACTATGCTGATTGGGTGAATGGTCTTCCATTTGGGACCCTTCATCACTCCACTTCTGGGATGCACTTATAATGTATTTCGGCCATCGTATGACCCCTCTGACCTCACACATTAGGGGGCATCTATTATAGCAGATTTCACCACTCTAGGTGAATCACACTTTGTATGGCCTTCCCCTGTCCTGCTACAGACTCTTTAGACCCCATGGACCATATTTTATCCTTTGATGTTACCTTGATCATCCCTAAAAAACTATATAAAAGATGATATACGCAGCTTTTTCCCCGATAACCGCGTACATACGCGATTTTGACCCCTATATCTGTGTACATCGGGATGTGTGCATAAGTACAAATCCTTTTGGAGTTTTCCTTGACATGGATCCGACTCATTTGACTCCTGGCCTTCCATATTCCTTGAGATCGCTCGGATTTTACCCTTGATTATCCCTTGTGAAGCTATATAACGAACCCCTTGGTACATTGAAGGCATATAGAGAGATTGAAAGCAACAAAACTATAGTCCATTGTTGTCGGAATTTATGCTTGAGTCTACATCCCTTTGTCCCTTTGGAGCACTATTGTGTTCTTCCCAAGATTTCCTTTTGCTAGTGAGCTTGCTATCTAAGTGATGGAGGATTGAGGTGGTGGAGGCCCAAGTGGGGGATTCAGTTTCTCCGATTCACAGACGTGCCGTCAGAGGTTGTATCTATCTTGTAATCTCTGATTTATATTAATAAGAACTATCTTTCTTTGTCCAATGATGTGTATTTGATTGAATATTGTATCCATTGGAATATGTCAAATGCTTTTACATTATTGATTATATATGCTAGAATAGATCTAACACCATGATATATAGTATGCTTGTATTGTTTACTTGTTGTTGAGGAAGTATTATATCAATTCAAGCTGAAGATTAGAAAGCTCAACGGGGATCTACTTCAGCCGTCTGGAATAAGGTACGAGGTCTGATCCTTTAGTGTTAGACATTTTATTTCTATTGCATATTGGGAAAGATTGATTTCTGTAGTCATAGGTGTCTGTTGTGGTACCCCAAGCCATAGGAATTTCTCTCCGTAACAGCCACTATTCATGTGGTTCAGAGATTGAGACATTACATTCTCCTTCGTCGAACCTTGGTTGTAGCTCATATCAATCTGTTTCAGTTCATCCTAACTAGAAGGATGATTGGGGGAAAATACAATAAATGGATTGTTATTTTGCAAGAGTTCGATCTCAAATTCGTTTCGGCAAAATTGAAGAAATCGTTGATCTTTGTGGGGCTCATGTATGATTTTCCAAGTTTGGAGGAGGAGAAGGTTTATGAGGATACATTTTTCGATGAGCATATTTTCCTTATCTCAACTTTGGACCCGTGGTACGGGGATATCATTGTATATTTGCAAAGAACTACCTCGAGGATATCCCTACTCACCTTTCATGGGATAAGCGATGATGATTATGTCATGTAGCTAAGAACTACCTTATAGTGGATAACACTTTGTACCATCGTGGGGTAGATTCCATTTTGTGTTGTTGTTTAACCCTTGATGAGGCTGAGGTTGTGTTGAATGATTGCCATGGAGGTGCATGTGATGGTCATTTATCTGGGCTTTCTACAGCCCAAAAAATCTTGAGAGCAATATATTTTTGGCCATTGATATTCAAGGATTGTGTTAATGCAGTCAAGAAGTGCCACCCTTGCTAGGTGTTTGCACACAATATGCGCTCGCATCCAGACCCACTACATCCTATTATCACCGCCGGTCCCTTCACCAAGTGGGGGCTTGACTTTATGGATTGAAACCTAGCTTGGGCTGGGGGGCATCATCACATTATAGTGGCTGTCAATTATTTCATGAAATGGGCAGAGGCTATGCCCACTATTAAATCTAAAGGTGAGACAGCCACGCATTTCATTTTCAACCAAATTATTACTCGGTTCAGCATTCCGAAAGAGCTTGTCATTGACCATGGTAGGAACTTTCAGAATAAAATGATGGAAGAGTTGGCTTCAAATTTAGTGTATAAGTAGGAGCATTCCTCTTGTTATTAGCCTCAGGCGAATGGACAGGTTGAAGCAGTGAATAAATCACTTAAGTCCATTCTACAATGAACCATCGCACAAAGCAAGATGAATTGGCATATCATGTTATATCCTACTTTGTGGGCCTATAGAACCGCAGTTAAGACTACCACCAGTTTCTCTCCATATCAGCTTGTGCATGGGGTGGAGTCTATCTTGGCGGTTGAATGCGAAATCTCTTCATTGAAGTTAGGTATAGATATTTTACCAGACACTTCCGCATTGGAGGAATGTTTGGTCCACTTAGAGCAGCTTAATGAGCAACACCGAGATGCCTTAGTGGATCTAGAAGTAAATAAGCATCGTGTTAAGGTCCAATATGATAAGTCTGTCCATCTGAGGAAGTTTAGTGAAGGTGGTTTGCTGATTTTGTGGGATCAAGCTAAAGAAACCTTCGGGGAAGGGAAGTTTAATCCCATGTGGCATGGTCCTTACGTGGTCAAATGTGTGTTATAGAAGGGCACCTATGAGCTAGTGGATTATGAAGGGATAGCCTTGGTGGAGCCTACAAATGGTCTTTATCTTAAAAAATATTGTGCATGATCTTTAGCCAAGGCTGATTGTTGTATATTATTATACAGTTTTTGAGTTTCATAGTTCAGTTTTCTTATGATGATCGAGTTTGTTGATTAGCTTCCATTTCTTATGGCAGATGTCGATGGATTCTTCCATTTACATGCCATTTACATAGGATTCGCTGATGGTGTTAGCCGTCACACTCAAAACTCAGCTTTGGCTACTTGGGTGATTTATACTCCTACGGGTCAAGTATTGTCTTTAGCAGGCGTATGTTTATGGCCTTCTTCGAACAATGTTGCTGAATATAGTGTCGTTATTGAGTTATTGCATGATTCCATTTCACATGGTGTTCTCTCTCTTGAGGTACGTCTTGATTCGCAGTTAGTGGTTTCATATCTTAATATCTCGTATCATATTAGGGATCTAGTTTTATTACAAAGATTCTTACATGTGAGATTGCTAGAACAATAATTTGAGAATATAACATACATACATGTTTCAAGAATTTTTAATCAAGTTGCTGACTCATATGCTAACTATGTGTTAGATTGGCATTTGTTTCATAGACCATAAGCATATCACAGACATACATTTTTGCACACATGTAAATAAATAATCAATCATCATAAAAGTTTTTCATTAACATCCAAATGTGACGTCATAATACATAAGTGTCATAATACAAAATTGGGGCCTCCGAGCCACCAAAATATAATACATGGTAGTACAAAAAGAAATACTCTTAGGTCTCTAAGCTTGTGGAGGAGGAGGGGGGTTCTGATTGTGGTAACACACCACAGCTCTAGCTAGCCATCAAAATAATCGAACCCATGCCCGTGGTACACCAACTACCTAGCACTGCATGGCCTCAAGCAATTCCTCGACTTGTGCCATGGGTACCCTGTGTGTCAAGTGTATGAAGTTTGTGTCAATTCTTTGGAGCGTTCACTCCACATCCACACCCATGATTTCATCTCCTCTTCCCCTCCATCTATGATGAGGGAAGCAATCCGGTCACCGTGTTCCAACATCTGCACACACATGACAGATTGTCACTATGTGTCATCACACCAAAACATGTCTTTTGAGTAAATATATCAATAAACACAAAAAAATTTAATAATTCAAAAAAATTAAAGTGGGTTTGGGATTTGTTACTTATGTCACCATATGTTGCTCCTGGTGGTAGGGGCATGTCCAGATCTCCACGGAAATCTATCCTTGCATAGGGGTAGTCATCGATGGCTATGATTTGCCTTCACCACCATGGAAAAAAGTCCGCTGGGTAGGGGTTAGCCACCCTACCTCCACCCAGTCTACGCATAACATTTTCCCAACGTTGTTGGGCCGGATCTTGAAATCCATGTGGAGGAATGTCCACTCTAGGGATTATCCCCATTACATGCTCAAAGAAGAACGTGCTCAGTATGCTACTGAAACCAAAGTTTCTCACCCTTCCCATCTTATAGTCACTAAGCTGCTGCTTCATGTTGCTTAATAGCGTAGTGCTCCAGTCATACACTATGGGTCTCATACACTCCACCACATAGAATATCAATGGCCGAGAGGCCTGGTGGAGTGAAGCTAAGCCGCCTATCCTACTGAGTTCCAATAGTATGGCCTTTAGTCCCAGCACTTGAATCGAGTTTGTTCGGATTTGACTCCCAACCTTTTCCATGTCTGTAAAGCAGTACACCGCAATGTACTCATCAATAATCAATCCACCTCCTGGCCCGCAAGATCGAAGATTTACCGCCTCTCCTCATCGAGATAATCCATTGATAAAGTATATGTCCACAATCTCTATACTGAGTGACATCCCATCAATGTGAAAAGACTCAGAGTCTGGATCCTAGTAATCCACTAGCATCTATAGGAGTCTTGGTGTCACATACCCCAATTTTGTAAAATAATGTTAAATATTTTAATTATATTTCCTAAGACATTAAGTTAAAATTAATGCTAAGTAGGAACTAATGACTCAGCAGAGTCAAAATAAGTGGAATGTAATTCTGAATAATTTATTATTAATAAATAAAAAGTGGAGACAATAGCATGGGAGAGCTGTTAATAAGACTGTTACTGGTCAAACTGGTGGAAGGAACTAGGTGGAGAGCAAAAGACAAGTGGTAGTATCCTCAAACACTTCCTATGTTGCAGGTGGAAACTTCCCTACATTTGGGGTCATGATCCCCCAAGACAGTGGGATCAGAGCAGGTGGCTCAATAAATGACAACTAACCCAAAAAGACCTAGGCAATCTTTTAAAAGTACCCAATGAATAGAGCTGAGGTTGCTCAGATATTTCCAGGAGAAGAATCATTTAGGAGGAATGCACTTCAAGGAATTCATTGGGGAAAAGGGAAAACTGTAAGGAAGGTTTTTTGAGAGAAAATCTGCAGTAACTTGGTCTGATACAGCTTGCTAGCTGAGAGAATTTACTGATAAGTTCAGGATTTGTATTGAGTCTGAAAACTGGTACTTGATTGTTGCTGCACCTAGTTCCATCCAGGGAGACTAAAGCAAGCTCGAGGGTCCTGAGGATTCGTTGTTTGAGCGCTCTCCAGGAGTTGGTAGGGAGGAATAGCCTCCCATTGCTGTTGTCGTCCAAGCTCTCATAACAGGTTCTATTATTATTTAATTTCTGTGTCATTATTTGTGTATGATTGAATGATGCATTTGCAATTTATGATGTAGAAATTTAGAGGATAGGATAACTCAGTATGTTTAGTAATGAAATTATGTTTAATGAGAATCAAACCCATACCTGTGTTTTTCCGCATCTGGAGTGATCCAGACCGTACTCCAGCATAGGTGGTGAAATTATGTAAATAAAAATAGTATGATGAAAATATAAAATAAGATGTTAGTTGAATTGTAAAATATTTTCTTTTATTTTGTTATCAGAAGAAATATCTTTTATACCAGGAGTAGTGTTAAAACCTAAACTGAGACTGTCAGTTTATTAGAAACAGAGAAAGAAGCTATATTATTTACTGATAGTAGTATGTGTAGGTAGATAAAATAGTTTTTGATACAGTATTTCCTGCAGTAATATTAATGCTTATTTGAATTCAGAAAAGGGAATAATTGTTAAAACTAGAGTAGGGTTAAGCTGAATAAAAATGCTTTACAACTTTACAGCTTACTTCTTTCCAGTTTAGGCTAATTAATTATTACATGTATAATAGTCAAATTGAAAGAAAGAATAACTAGAATCTTGATTTACTTCTACAAATAATTTAGTTGGTATCATAATTTACCTAAGGACAGTAATGTAAGTTATTCATTCATTCTGTTCAATCTAGCTAAGCATAAACAAAAATCTACGACTACCAACCTATACTTTTAAGATCTTAACAGTGCAGAATATAGTTAGTTCTTAATCTTTTATTTTATAAATATTAACATTGTAACATAAACAAGATAATATAAAATATAGAGAATACTTTTATAATTTATTTAGTTCAGTAAGTATAAGAACAAATTAATAAAATGTTATCTTATTCTAAGATTATAAATAAACAAAGAACAAAGCTAATAAATATATAATTATAAGAACAGTATTATTATATAAATAAGTAATTTTCTTATCACATTTAGTAAACAGTAAACAGAATATAATTTCTGTACTCAAAAATTATATCTGACAGATACATAAATACTTCATTAAAACATAAAAACCTTCTGTTCTGAAGGTTAAAATTTATTTAACAACCTTTACAGATTCTTTAATAAGGAAGTAATCTAATATAATAATCATGTACAGAAAACCCTAGAAATTGAAAATTAAATAATATGACAGGGTAAAAAAAACTCATTTACATTTACGAGCAAGAAATAACCAACAGAGATTGTAAAATGCTCGATTTACCGAGTTAACCAAACAATATGCAACTTAAGTAATAACCCAATAAATTACAGAAGTACAATTATAAATAAAATATGTTCTTCTCTTTAAAGTAACAATATATACTTATTATACATTTCCGAGTTAGGGTCGAACCCTACTAGCAGCAAAATATACAACAAAATTAACAACTAAAGAGTCTAACTTAGTAATGTTACTCACGGCCGTAATCAAAATCCACAGAGTGAGGCTTTATAGCCTGTACATTATTAGATATATATATTTACATAGTAATCAAAATAAAAACAAAAATTATGGTCTCGGCCCCAGCCGGAGGTCCCATATTTAAACGAACGGTTTAACCTCTTAAACAACAGCGAAAGGGTCAATTTAATTGAACCAAGAAAACCACAAGGGTTACAGGCCACGAGGAGCACGAAATACTGGATAAAGAACCATTAACCCTTACCCAAGCATCCAACAGCTTCAAAACAACTTTCCTTATTAAGGATTCAGGGCAAGTTTTCAGGGAAGAACAACAGACAGGAAGACTAACAGCAGCAAGATGCAAACGATAGTGCAATGGAGAACATCGCAGTAGAGTGACAGGAGCCTGAAGGCGAGGGAGAGAATGCCGAGCTAGGGTTTAATGCCATCCTTTTAACTGTGAAACACATGGATACGATGATGCCATGTTACCAGTTAAATAATTTGTGTACTGTGGATTTGAGTGTATAGTTCCAGCGAACGTTCCACCGAGAGAATGATTTCCAATCATTCAGCAAATCGAAAGTTCCACCTTAACCCTTGTTTTCCATTATCAACCTTTTACACACATTGCATGGAGACAAGAAATTATTAATTGCTCAAACTATGTTTTATCAATCATCCAATTCATGGAGAACATTGCGATCCATCACTTTACAACTTTGTAAATTATTCAACCAACGTTTATAATTCTTGCATCAAGGTTAAACTTTGTGTTCACGATGGAGAGGTGGAACCATTTTTGTTATGTTTTTGCAAAATAAACTATTAACAACTATCTTGGTAATGTTAAGGGTTATGCCACTAATAAATTAATAAAAGATCCTTTAAAACAAAGAGTTATACCCTAAAGCTACTCTTAGGAAGGGTCAATAATATTACCATTATAAGAATAACACGTTATTCATTCCTTCAAATGGTTATAAGTGCATCAAAGTTTATTTCTTGAATTGTTTGAATAAAGAAATAGTGGAATTTCTGATAATAAGATGCCCATCTTGCTACGATTATTCTAGCTACACATCAATGTAAATTACATGTCTATAAAATTTTGAGTTGCATGCAAAAGAAGTTAAACATTATAGTATCCTTTAGGTTAAACTTTAGATGACCTGAGATGAACTAATAACCATAACTGGATTATAATAATACACATAAGTTGCGTGTAGAAGAATTCAGTTCTCTCATACTAACTTAGTCTATTAGATAGCAATTTATATCAATGAGATAATCCAGTGAAACTATAAAAGCTTTGGAAATTAGAGCAAAGGTATAAAGACTTTTTAAGTGTTGCACATTACTTTCACATTCCATGGAGTAATTATTTCTAATCTAACTTACATGGTATAGATTTTTAATTTAAGATACATTCTTAATGTAACTTTTCTGCCATATTTTTAACCTGTTTGCAAAGAAAGATTCAAGACACTTTTACACTTGACGACTAGGGTGGACATTGAAGAATTCAAATGCAATAAGAACTATAAATTACATTTGCTAGGAATAAAGCGGTTGTTGCCATTACAGTTAGAATTTAAATCTCTTTTCCATAGCATCTTTAAAAGAAGACAGATTAATGATTTTACCTCGATAAGCTCTAGAAATTTTAATAGCATTTATAATCTTTTGCTGAACTATTATTGTGTGACGAACTTATAATTGAATGCTTTAGAATTTTGACAAGCAGCACCCAAACTTCTTACCTGCAAATCTGTAAGAGCAGGAAAAATTTTCTGCGTTAGCTCGAAAGCTAAGTAAGCCCAGATTTTCATGACAGATCCATCTTGTGGTTGCAAAGAAAGACAAGTCAGTAAACTGAAAAAGAAATTGTTTTATAAGATAAACCTAATGCAATAGGTAAATCAGATAATGAATTCAGTAACACACAACTAACTAAACATTTAGTTGACTGCATTTTGATATTTAGCTGTATTTAAAAATCTTAAATTTTTCAGAAAATTTGGGGTTTTGACATGTGGTATTAGAGAATAAGGTTCAAACACTAGGCCTTGATGCAGCCCAACTAGCTTCCATAGAACAGTAAAGTAAAATAATATACTAACATATATTCTGTTTTATGTAAAGAACTAAAATTTTCTTTTTCTGAAGTTTAACAGGCAGGTATGGAGAAGCTAGGAGAGTATGCTCAGGAGGAGTCTCCAGACACAGAAACAAGACAAATTCCCAGAGAACCTATGTTAGAAGAGATGAATGACAACTCTTCAGAGCTATTGTAGACTGTAAAATATTTGAAGACTGAAATGGAATCAGTCAAGAGGGAGAATGAGAGGATTTTGAAGGCTCAGGAAGAGTTGAACCAAATTTTAATAGAAAAGTTCCAAACTAAAGGAAGGAGCAGAAGATCAGAATCTGAGGATGTTGGTCATCAAAGAAGTTCTAAAAAGATGAAGCTGGAGAAAACTTAAAGTAGTTAATCATCTGAAGGGTTCGATGAACGACAAAGTTACCATACTACTAGTGAGAGTAGTGAGGCTGAGTTGTATGACAGAAAGAAGAAATACAGACCATATGAGGAAATTTTAGGGGAGTTTAAAAAGATAAAGCCCCCAAATTTTAATGAAGACACCGAAAAAGGGGAGGAAGCAAAGTCCTGGCTATCCGGGATGAGGAAGTATTTTCATATATACAATTATTCTAATCAGCTAAAGTCAAGGATGGAAATATATAACCTCTCCGAAAAAGCTGATATATGGTGGCAAGATCTGAAGAGAGACAAGGGTATCAGAGAAAAAGAAGTTAATTGGAGTACCTTTAAAAGGTATTTCAAGAAGAATTTTTTGTCCGAGCAATATTACGAAGAAAGAGCGAAAGAGTTTTACGAATTGAAGTTAGGTTCAATGACTATGAAGGATTTGAACAGTAAATTCTTAAGCTTGTTGAGGTATGTACCTTACCTAGTAGATGAGAAACCTAAAGTACAATGATTTATCAACTGTCTACCGTATCATATCAAGGACAGAATTGAGTATGATAACCTGAAGACTCTGGAGGAAGCCATGAGGAAGGCTAATTTCTGTTTTGAGCAGAACAGGAAGAAAGAAAGCTTAGCCAACTGGAAGGCTAAGGAAAACAACAACCAACCTAAGTTTAAGAAGAAGGAATTTGTACCCCAGAGGAATTTCAAGACTAATAAGAATAAAAATTATTCTAACAATACGAATTTCAAGGGAAATAGAAATGGTACTTCCAATAATTCGAATAATTTTAAGGGCAAGGAAGCTGCAAATAACCATGGGAATTTTGCCAAGAGTTTTGAACGTAAGGAACCTATTAAGTGCTGGGAATGTAATGGCCCGCACTATGCCTCAGTCTGTCCAAACCAGAAAAAGTCAATCAACAATATTCATACTGTGCAGGAGGAAATGACTGTTGGAGAACTAGCGAGGACTATGCCCAGAATAAATGCAACTTTGGAGAACCACCAAGCTGACTATCAGACTTCCATGGTGGAAGTGGAAGGTATGATTAATCAAACCCCTGTAACCATTTTAATCGATCCAACAGCTAGTCTTAGTTACATTGCACCTCAAATAGTGGAAAAATGTAAGTTGTCTGTCGGTAAGTTTGATAATTCCTGGTTAGTTCAATTAGCCACTGGGGAAAAAATAAAAGTAACATGTTTTGTGAAAGAATGTGCTTTACTTATGGATGAATTTAAAACTACAGTTAAGCTTAATGTTTTTCCACTTGGCTCATATGATTTACTGATTGGCATGGATTGGTTAGAACAGCATAAGGTGGTTTTAAATTGTTACGATAAAACTTTCACGTGTTTAAATAGTGATGAACAACCAGTAAAGGTTAAGGGTATTCCTAGAAAGACTATAATCAGACAGATTTATGCTTTACAACTTAAAAGAGCTGTTAGAAAAGGATGTAAAGCCTATGCTGTAACTATTACAGATGAGGCAAGTAAATCTGAAACAGATAAGTTAAAAATAGAATATATTCCTGTTTTAAAAGAATATACTGACGTATTCCCAGAAGAAATTCTAGGATTACCTCCAAGGAGGGAATTGGATTTTACTATTGAGATGGTACCAGGTGCGGTACCGAGCTCAAAAGCTCCGTATAGAATGAACATTTTAGAACTTAATGAGTTAAAATCGCAACTAAAAGAGTTAATAGATAAGAAGTGCATTCTACCTAGTGTGTCTCCTTGGGGAGAACCAGTCATCTTTGTTAAAAAGAGAGACGAAACCATGTGATTATGCATAGACTACCGTCAGCTAAACAAGATGACTATTAAAAACAGATATCCGTTGCCTTGCATAGATGATCTGTTTGATCAACTATGTGGAGCCACAGTGTTCTCAAAGATAGTCTTGAGGTCAGGATATCATCAAGTGAGAATTAAGGATGAAGATATCTTCAAGATAGCCTTTAGAACAAGGTATGGACACTATGAGTTTGTCGTAATGCCATTCGGGATTACCAACACCCCAGTTGTCTTTATGTGCTTAATGAATAATATAATGCATAAATACTTAGATAAATTTGTTGTCGTGTTTATTGACGATATATTAATTTACTCTAAAATGGAAGAAGAACATAACGAACACCTAAATATAGTTTTACGAGAGATGCGAGAACAACAACTCTTCGCGAAGTTTAGCAAGTGTGACTTCTTTAAGGATGAAATCCAGTACTTAGGTCACGTAGTGACTAAGGAAGGGATTTTAGTTGATCCTAAAAAGATTCGGGCAATCAAATATTGGCCAGTTCCAAAAGATGTAACGAATGTTAGGTCGTTCATGGGAATTACCGGTTATTAACGGAGATTCATTGAAGGCTTTTCAAAAATATCAAATGCGATCACTTCCTTACAAAAGAAGGGCAAGAAATTTGATTGGAACTCAAAGTGTGAAGAAAGTTTTAAGAAATTAAAAACCTTATTGACAAGTGCACCTATTCTAAGAATAGCAGATCCTAATAAGGACTTCGTAGTATGCACTGATGCCTGTAATGATGGCTTAGGTAGTGTTCTAACTCAAGACGGGTATGTCATTTTCTATGAGTCTAGGAAGTTAAAAATTCACGAAAAGAATTACGCAACTTATGATCTAGAACTTGCGGCTATTATACACGCCTTAAAAATGTGGTGACATCATTTAATATGCAGAAAATTTATTCTAATGACTGATAATAAAGGACTAAAATATATTTTAGATCAGCCTAACTTAAACGCAAGACAAGCAAGGTGGTTATCCTTCTTGATTGAATATGATTTTGAAATCCAGCACATAAAGGGTAAGGAAAATCACGTGGCTGATGCATTGAGCATAAATGTAAAGCTAAACTTTACAGCAGCAATCAGCACTTATGCTTCTGATTTAAATGAACAGCTTAAAGAAGGGGTAAAACAAGATGAAAATTATCAGAAATTGCAAATTACAGCTAAGGAAGAACCTACAGAAAGCTTAATAAAAGGTTATAGTTTAAATGAAAATGGATTTTTATTATTTAAAGATAAACTGTATGTGCCTAATGTGCCCAAGGTTAAGTTGTTAATTCTGGACGAAGTCCATAAAACACCTTACTCAGGACATCCAGGTTACCAAAAGACTGTAACCATGCTAAGAAAAGAATATTTTTGGCCTAATATGAAATCTGAGGTAGCTGAATACATTTCTAGATGTTTGGAATGTCAACAAGTGAAAACCGAACACCAACATCCAGCTGGTTTGTTACAACCTTTACCTATTCCTAGATGGAAATGGGAAGTGATTAGCTTAGATTTTATTACTGGACTGCCCAGAAATCAGAATCAAAATGATTCTATTATGGTGGTGGTTGACAAGTTAAGCAAAGCGGCACATTTCATTCCTGTCAAAACTACTTACAAGGCTGCCAATATAGATGATATATTATTAAAGTAGATTTTTCGGTTACATGGAGTACAGAAAGTTATAATTTCAAACAGGGATCCTAAATTCACAGGAAATTTTTGGAAGTCCTTGTTTAAGGGATTAAATACAACATTGAATTTCAGTACCTCCTTCCATCCTCAAATAGATGGACAGACTGAAAGAGTGAATCAGGTGCTGGAATATTTATTAAGGATGTATGTTAAAGATCATCCAGGTAAGTGGGAAGACTACTTACATCTAGCAGAGTTTGCATATAATAATAACTACCAGTCATCATCTAATTTTAGTCCATTTGAAATTTTGTATGGACGTAAATGCAACACTCCTATCTCTTGGAATAATTCAGTAGATAGATTAGTTTTAGGACCAGAATTATTGAAGGAAATGGAGGTAATTGAAACAAGTGCAGGAAAATTTGAAGGTGGCACAGGATCGGAAAAAGAGCCAAGCAGACTTGAAAATAACTCCCAAGGAGTTTCAGGTAGGTGAGCATGTATTTATAAAGGTAAGGCCAAAGAAAATATCTCTAAGGCTGGGGAGTTGTGTAAAGCTAGCACCATGATACTGTGGTCCATTCGAAATTTTATCTAGAATAGGTCAAGTTGCATACTAGCTAGCACTACCACCTAAATTAAAAGTACATAATGTTTTTCATATCTCTGTTTTGAAAAAGTATGTTCATGATGCTACTCATGTGGTTGATTGGAATGTTGTACAGGTGGAACCAGAAGGAGAAATTCTAGTGGAACCGGACTGTATCCTCGGGAGGAGGGAAATTACTCTGTGGAACTGCACCATTGGATAGGTGAAGGTGCAATGGAAGCACCTTAGTCCTGAAGAGGCCACCTAGGAACTCGAAAGTAAGATGCCGGAAGCATACCCGAATCTGTTCCACGAGATTGCAGAGGATGAAGAATAAGTAACATCGAGGACGATGTTACATTTTAAGGGGGTGTGTATGTCACATACCGCAAATTTGTAAAATAATGTTAATTGTTTTAATTAGATTTCCTACGACATTATGTTAAATTTAATGCTAAGTAGGAACTGATGACTCAGTAGAGTCAAAACAAGTGGAATGTAATTCTGAATATTTTATTATTAATAAATAAAAAGTGGAGACAAGAGCATGGGAGAGCTATTAATAAGAGTGTTACTGGTCAAACTGGTGGAAGGAACTAGGTGGAGAGAAAAAGACAAGTGGCACTATCCTCAAACACTTCCTATGTTGCAGGTGGCAACTTCCCTACATCTGGGGTCATGATCCCCCAAGAAACTAGGATTAGAGCAGGTGGCTTAATAAATGACAACTAACCCAAAAAGACCTAGGCAATCTTTTAAAATTACCCAATGAATAGAGCTGAGATTGCTCAGATATTTCCAGGAGAAGAATCATTCAGGAGGAATGCACTTCAAGGAATTCATTGGGGAAAAGGGAAAACTATAAGGAAAGTGTTTTGAGAGAAAATCTGCAGTAACTTGGTCTGATACAGCTTGCTAGCTGAGAGAACTTACAGATAAGTTCAGGATTTGTACTGAGTCTGAAGACTGGTACTTGATTGTTGCTGCACCTAGTTCCAGCCAGGGAGACCAGAGCAAGCTCGGGGGTCCTGAGGAGTCGCTGTTTGAGTGCTC
This sequence comes from Pseudotsuga menziesii, assembly GCA_001517045.1. Lineage (NCBI taxonomy): Eukaryota > Viridiplantae > Streptophyta > Pinopsida > Pinales > Pinaceae > Pseudotsuga > Pseudotsuga menziesii. The sequence goes on from LPNX010795862.1 coordinate 94,013, forward strand.
TCCAGGAGTTGGTAGGGAGGAACGACCTCCCATTGCTGTTGTCGTCCAAGCTCTCAGATCATGTTCTATGATTATTTAATTTCTGTGTCATTATCTGTGTATGATTGAATGATGCATTTGCAGTTTATGATGTAGAAATTTAGACGATAGGATAAATCAGTATGTTTAGTAATGAAATTATGTTTAATGAGAATCAAACCCCTACCTGTGTTTTTCCTCATCTGGAGTGATCCAGACCGTACTCCAGCACAGGTGGTGAAATTATGTAAATAAATATATTATGATGAAAATGTAAAATAAGATGTTAGTTGAATTGTAGAATATTTCCTTTTAGTTTGTTATCAGAAGAAATATCTTTTATACCAGGAGTAGTGTTAAAACCTGAACGGAGACTGTCAGTTTATTAGAAACAGAGAAAGAAGCTATATTATTTACTAATAGTAGTATGTGTAGGTAGATAAAACAGTTTTTGATATAGTATTTACCTGCAGTAATATTATTTCTTATTTGAATTCAAGAAAACGGAATAATAGTTAAAACTAGAGTAGGGTTAAGCTGAATAAAAATGCTTTACAACTTTACAGCTTACTTCTTTCTAGTTTAGGCTAATTAATTACTACATGTATAATAGTCAAATTGAAAGAAAGAATAACTAAAATCTTTATTTACTTCTACAAATAATTTAGTTGGTATCAGAATTTACCTAAGGACAGTAATGTAAGTTATTCATTCATTCTGTTCAATCTAGCTAAGCATAAACAAAAATCTATGACTACCAACCTATACTTTTAAGATCTTAACAGTGCAGAATATAGTTAGTTCTTAATATTTTATTTTATAAATATTAACATTGTAACATAAACAAGATAATATAAAATACAGAGAATACTTTTATAATTTATTTAGTACAGTAAGTATAAGAACAAATTAATAAAATGTTATCTTATTCTAAGATTATAAATAAACAAAGAACAAAGCTAATAAATATATAATTATAAGAACAATATTATTATATAAATAAGTAATGTTCTTATCACATTTAGTAAACAGTAAACATAATATAATTTCTATACTAAAAAACTATATCTGACAGATACATAAATACTTCATTAAAACATAAAGACCTTCTGTTCTGAAGGTTAAAAATTATTTAACAACCTTTACAGATTCTTTTATAAGGAAGTAATATAATATAATAATCATGTACAGAAAACCCTATAAATTAAAAATTAAATAATATGACAGGGTAAAAAAAACTCATTTGCATTTACGAGCAAGAAATAACCAACAGAGATTGTAAAATGCTCGATTTAACGAGTTAACCAAACAATATGCAACTTAAGTAATAACCCAATAAATTACATAAGTACAATTATAAATAAAAGATGTTCTTCTCTTTAAAGTAACAGTATATACTTATTATACATTTTCGAGTTAGGGTCGAACCCTACTAGCGGTAAAATATACAACAAAATTAACAACCAAAGAGTCTAACTCAGTAATTTTACTCACGGCCGTAATCAAAATCCACAGAGTGAGGCTTTATAGCCTGTACATTATTATATATATATTTACATAGTAATCAAAATAAAAACAAAAATTACAGTCTCGGCCCCAGCCGGAGGTCCCATATTTAAACGAAGGGTTTAACCTCTTAAACAACAGCGAAAGGGTCAATTTAATTGAACCAAGAAAACTGCAAGGGTTACAGGCCACGAAGACCAACCCATGACTGTCCCAAAGGGACCAAAAAAGGAGGAACGACCATGGTCAAACCAGGGCTTACCGTTAAATAGCAAGTCGCCATGGTCTCGCACCAGCCTCGTAGTTGGAGACAAGCCATCACCTGCAAACAAAGAAGCATGATAGTGTTAAAACCAGTGAACAAAATAATATTTGTATATTAATTTAAAAACTACGAAGCGTAACAGGAGGGTAGATAACATTTCTTACCTAAAACCTTACGTAAGCATGACCACCCACAACCAGAAGGGAAACCACCAGCGCGAGGAGAAGGAAACCCTTCATTACTGCAAAAGGTAAAAGGAGTTCACTAACAGAGTTAACAGCCACAGCGACTGACTGGAAGAGCAGTAAGCCAAGCAATAAAGCGTTGGATTTGTCATTGTTTCAACCAAAGAAATCACCTAGCGACGAGACCCCAATGCCAAACCAGAACTTAAAAGGGGGAGTCACAACGCTCACTAGTGAGCCGCAGAAGAAAAGGCACTTGCAAAATAAAGATTTTTCTGAAAGGAGCAAGCCACGAGGAGCACAAAATCCTTGATAAAGAACCATTAACCCTTACCCAAGCATCCAATAGCTTCAAAACAACTTTCCTTATTAAGGATTCGGGGCAAGTTTTTAGGGAAGAACAGCAAACAGGAAGACTAACAGCAGCAAGATGCAAATGACAGTGCAGTGGAGAACATCGCAGCAGAGCGACAGGAGCCTGAAGGCGAGGAAGAGAATGACGAGCTAGGGTTTACTGCTTTCCTTTTAACTGTGAAACGCATGGATACGATGATGCCACATTACTAGTTAAATAATTTGCGTATTGTGGGTTTGAGTGTATAGTTCCAGCGAACGTTCCACCGAGAGAATGATTTCCAATCATTCAGCAAATCGAAAGTTCCACCTTAACCCTTGTTTTCCATTATCAACCTTTTACACATGTTGCATGGAGACAAGAAATTATTAATTGCTCAAACTATGTTTTATCAATCATCCAAATCATGGAGAACATTGCGATCCATCACTTTACAACTTTGTAAATTATTCAACCAACATTTATAATTCTTGGATCAAGTTTAAACTTTGTGTTCACGATGGAGAGGTGGAACCATTTTTGTTATGTTTTTGAAAAATAAACTATTAACAACTATCTTGGTAATGTTAAGGGTTATGCCACTAATAAATTAATAAAAGATCCTTTAAAACAAAGAGTTATACCCTAAAGCTACTCTTAGGCAGGGTCAATAATATTACCATTATAAGACTAACACGTTATTCGTTCCTTCAAATGGTTATAAGTGCATCAAAGGTTATTTCTCGAATTGTTTGAATAAAGAAATAGTGGAATTTCTGATAATAAGATGCCCATCTTGCTATGATTATTCTAGCTACACATCAGTGTAAATTACATGTCTATAAACTTTTGAGTTGCATGCAAAAGAAGTTAAACATTATAGTATCCTTCAGGTTAAACTTTAGATGACCTGAGATGAACTAATAACCATAACTGGATTATAATAATACGCATAAGTTGTGTGTAGAAGAATTCAATTCTCTCATACTAACTTAGTCTATTAGATAGCAATTTATATCAAGGAGATAATCCAGTGAAACTGTAAAAGCTTTGGAAATTAGAGAGAAGGTATAAAGACTTTTTAAGTGTTGCACATTACTTTCACATTCCATGGAGTAATTATTTCTAATCTAACTTACATGGTATAGATTTTTAATTTAAGATAGATTCTTAATGTAACTTTTCTGCCATCTTTTTAACATGTTTGCAAAGAAAGATTCAAGACACTTTTACACTTGATGACTAGGGTGGACATCGAAGAATTCAGATGCAATAAGAACTATAAATTACGTCTGCTAGGAAGAAAGCAGCTATCACCATTACAGTTAGAATTTAAATCTCTTTTCCATAGCATCTTTAAAAGAAGACAGATTAATGATTTTACCTCGATAAGCTCTGGAAATTTTAATAGCATTTATAATCTTTTACTGAACTATTATTGTGCGACGAACTTATAATTGAATGCTTTAGAATTTTGACAAGCAGCACCCAAACTTCTTACCTGCAAATCTCTAAGAGCAGGTAAACTTTTCTGCGTTAGCTCGAAAGCTAAGTAAGCCCAGATTTTCATGACAGATCCACCTTGTGGTCGCAAAGAAAGACAAGTCAGTAAACTGAAAAAGAAATTGTTTTATAAGATAAAATTAATGCAATAGGTAAATCTGATAATGAATTCAATAACACACAACTAACTAAACATTTAGTTGATTGCATTTTGATATTTAGCTGTATTTAAAAATCTTAATTTTTTTGGAAAATTTGGGGTTTTGACACTTGGTTTGGTCCTCACGCTACCAAGACACCAAACTCATACAGGATGCATGCATGCAAAGCTTGTTGGGCCATTAAGTCACCTTGTACTGCCTCTTCTACATCACCATGTTCCCTCTCTCTCCATTCTAGAACCATCCTACATAGAAGACAATATTTTTGCTTAGTATTTGCCTTAGAAATCTTCATTCGCAACCACATACGTGACTGTTTGCAAATTAGTCGTGTATGTATGCAGTTTTGGGCGGTTTTTCCACGTATGGCCAGCCCTATATGCAGAAAATCCATCAATACCTGCATGGGTTGAAAAGCATACTTTAGGATGGCATAAAAAATGAATTGGACCATGAAAACTAACAAAATTTGCATGAAATAGAAAGACAAGGACATGAGGAGTTACATGGAACAAACGGTGTCGAATTTCGCGTTGGAAGTTTTGAGCTCAAATGGGTTAAAATTTCAAATGATATGGAATTTTTGAATTTTTTACTATTTATAGAATTTTTTTGAAATTTTTGAAATTTTTTACCCACTTTCTATAGTTTTCGACCATTTTTAACCATTTTGGACTGTTTTGGACTAATTTGATGATGTAGGAGTCCATTTTGAGCACGGTTTGACCGTGGTTTTGACTTATTCGTGCCAATTTCAAGTATTATGTCTAAACTGGCATATAGGTTAGGTTTCACCTCTGTTTTCACTTTGCATGACCTTATGACTGTTTCATTATAACCTTAGGTATGAAGCCATTCTATCTTGTCATGGAACCTTCTTGTTGCTTTTAGAAGTGACATGATGTGAATGGTAGATCTTGACCATACATGGGTACCCTAGTTAGCTCCTATTTTGAATTTGGTGCCCATGCTGACATTTTTCCTTTAGGGTGTGGGAGTCCTTTGTATAGTATCGCCATGAGTTTGCGCAAGAGCCTTATACTCCTCTTGATATTTTTGTTGGCCTTTTTCCTGGTACTCCCTTATGTCAAGTTGTAATTGCATTATCATGAGTTTTTCCTGCCTTATTGAGCTGTATGTCAGCTTCCCTGACTTTGATTATTAGCCATATAGCCTGAGTTTGTCTCATGTCTAGCCATGCAGAGCCATTTTGTATATATTTTGCAGCTTGATTCCCCATTTTTTTTCGGGAGGGGACTTTCCCCCAAGGGTCTTTATCCTACACATGTTTCCTTGCATTGAGCATAGGTATGTTCCACTACTTAGAACTAGTTTGTTTGCCCCTTGAGACTTGTCTCCTCCTAGTATGTAACTATAAAGTACTTTTATTCTCTTTCAAGCTTTTCAAAATATCTGAAAAAGTCCAAAAAAAATAATCAAAAAACCAAAAAGCCAAACAGGAAAAGAGGTTATCTTTGGCAACAGTCGAGCCATGTCTCCTTTGAATAGAGCACTATATATCACATCCGTTGGTTGGGTTAATAGTTTGACTTTAGGAGCTATACTCGTTTCTCTGAGTTTATCTCCATTGACTAGTTAAGCTTCTAGTCCCTATGGAGCCTTTGTCGATGCCTCCTGTGTCATAGAGATGTCCCATTTTTGTATATTGAGTCTATGCTTCCTACATTCAGTCACCATTTTCCTTTATGCTCTTTTTCGAATGAAGTTGTATCCTGAGTTGTCCATTCCTCGGTTTTCTTGACTTTGCATGTTGGCCATTCTCGGTACTATTACTGGTCCGTGCATATTATGATCGAGTCCTTCCACATTATACAGCTTTGTTGAGTACCTCCTGTTGGATGATGGGGGATGCCTTAGTGCCCTCCTTCCAATGGATTTCATCCCATTGACTTCAGATCATTTATTTTGGGATAGGAGTCTAGAGTCATTTTGGGTGCCTTGAGACTTGTAGTAAAAAATGGCAGGTTCTCTCACCATCTATAGTTTTGGGAATACATCAATGTCCCATGATCGATGGATTATTTCAAGTGTTCGACCTCAACACATTTATTCACACTTGTTAGTTTGCACTCTAGTACCTTGATTCCCATTTTCATTATCGGTGGGTGATCTCACATTTGTTAATGGTATACATCAACGACTGGTAATCAGACGATGGACTACTATGTTCGACCTCGACACCTTTATTCACATAGTAGGACATGTACTCGTAGTGGATTGTGTAGAATACTTTCCAGATTGGTGGCATTCCAGATATGCTACCTCCTTGATCGTGCCAGTGTTCATGAGATTTCAGCTCTCGTGACTTGATTCTAGTGTATGTCAGATATCTTCAGCCATTATGGAGATCTTGATCCATTATATATCTTCAGCTTTCATGGGAATCATGATCCTTTGTATATCTTCATTATGGAGATTCTAATCTATCTATATTGTACGTGGTGATGACCACACATCATATTTTGTATCATGCCTATTCATGGCCATTGTACTCTTATGTGTCCAGGACTATTGTATGTACTTGCAGTCATATGCAGAGATATTTGTATTGTATTATTGGATGGCTAGTTCTTCCAATTGGTTCTTCATCACTCCACTTCTGGGATGGACTTATAATGTATTCCGGTCATCGGATCACCCCTCTGACCTCACACATTAGGGGGCATATGTTACAGCTGACTTTATCACACATGGTAGATCACATATTTATGGCCTTCCCTATCCCTCTGCAGACTCTTTGGACCCCATGGACCATTTTTGTACCTTTTATGTTTCCAAGATCATCCCTAAAAACATTCATTATTTTCCATACGTGACTTTTAAACCCGTGTATATACGCAGATATGACCCTTAAACTCGCATACATCAAGATGTGTGCGAAAGGCCAAATAGTTTTGGATTTTTCCTTGGTTTGGATCCGAGTCACTTGTCTCTTGGCCTTCCATATTCCTTGAGATCACTCAGATTTGACCTTCCATCACCCCATTAAAGCACTATATAAGGAACCCTTTGGATACATTGAAAGGAGAGGAATTGAAGAGAAAGAAAACTATATTCCATTGTTGTCGAAGCTTGATTATACTTGAGTCTGCATCCCTTTGTCCCTTGAAGCACTTTGCGTTCTTCCCAAGCTTGCCTTTTCTTGTGAGCCTGCTATCGAGAGATGGAGGATTGAAGTAGTGGAGTCCCAGGTGGAGGACTCAATTTCTTCGATTCGCAAACGTGCCGACAGAGGTTGTCATTCTTGTAATCTCTGATTTATATTAATAGAAATATATTTTCATGTACAATGATGTGCATTTAAATGAATATTTAATCCATGGATGCTTTTAATTGCTTATACATTATTGATTATATATGCTAGAGTAGGTCTAACACAATTATATAGCATGCTTGTCTTGTTTGCTGATTGTTGAGAGAGAAAATTGCTAACACAAGGGAGATTGGAAAAGCTCAACAGGGATCTACATCAACCATCCGGAATAAGGTATGTTTCGAGATCCTTTAGTGTTAGATGTTTTATTTCTCTTGCATATGGGAAGGGATTGATTTATGTGGTTACTCTATCTGTTGTGGTACCCCAAGCCATAGGAATTTTTCTCCATAACAATCATCAGAGTGACATAAGGTTTTATTTTTCCCAAAATGTAACCTATTTTAAAAAAGACCAAAATATTGTAGGAATATTTTGTATTTTATGCATACTGTTTGACTCGTAAATCCAAATTGGGATTACTTTATACCATTGGAAAAGTATTGAAATTATCTATGTAATGTTTATGTTTTGTTTGTTTCGTAATTCCTTACCATTTTTCTGAGGTAGTTGGTTTAGTAACAAATCATATTTTAAAAGATGCTTTGTTACTAAAACACCCACCCTAGAAAAATGGTATGGAATTATGAAAAACTTAAAACAAATTTTTTTAGAGAATTTCAATACCTTTCCAATGGCCCAAATTCCTCCCAATTCCGAATTACAAGGAAAGAGTTATGTGCAAAATACAAAAGATTCCAAGAATCTTTTCACTTTTTGTTAAATAGGATACATTATAGAAGAGGGTAGAATGTTATGGATGGGACATGAGATATAACAATTTACGTTTGATCTGTGACTGTTGTTTTCTGGTTTGAGGCTTTCGACCATCGATGTTTTGCAAGTTTTGAAGTAATACATGTGGCGATTGATGGTGGAAACTTTGTCCTTGTTTTGTGTTTTATGTGCCATGTCGCGATATTTATTTGTTAATGTGAATGATGTGAAGCTTTATGATGAGTAATGAATTAACTCACATTGATTTTTTATTTATGTTGTTATAACATTGAATGATTTATAATTATGTGGTGATTGATATGCGATTGAAACCCTAGATCTTTGTGTGATACTATGGTAAGATAGGAATAGTGTGCAAGTCCTCCTTTTACTATGGAAATTTGGTTCCAACAGCCACTCCCTTGAGCATCTCGAGTGATAATATGGCTTATCTGAAGGTAATACTATATAGGGTAAGACCTTTCCAGGTCGGTTCTTAGGGAGACTGTGTCAAAAGGTGTGGATAGAGATGAACCCTTATCGACTGGAATGGGTGTTTGAGTTAACATTAAGAATTCATTTTAATAGGTTGTGATTACTCAAGGGATATGGTTGCGAAACTAGTGATATTGTGTCTCAACAATAAAAGTAATTATGCACACCTAAAAACATGCCACGTGTTGTTTTCCAAATGAAAAGATGTTATTCCACTAAATAAATTGCACAAAAATAATTTCCTTTCCTTTCAAATGAAAATGCAATATTTCTAAAATGAAATCCTAGACTAATTCCATTCCAAGAATACCGATGCAATTTCTTCTTTCAAGGAAAATGAAAGATGAAAATGAACATGCAATAATGCAAATATGTTTGTATTTTCACAATAAATGAATGAAAATTCAAAATATAACCACTAAGCTATCATCCCCGGCAGTAATTATAAAGACACAAATCTAGAAAGACAATGTTTGCTCAAACCTAAACCAACAAAACCTAGTCAATGGGGGTCTCACTTTGTTGACACTGAACTCACTGCGATCTCCCTAAGCATCAGCCCAGATAGGTTTTACCCTATCCAATGACACCCCTCACGGGGGATGAAGTCTCACCCAAGATGTTCAAGGGAGGGCTGACAGAACCAAGTTTCCGCAGAAAAGAAGAGGACTATGGGGATCGATAATGCATCTATCTATCTATCAGATTGAGGAAGTCATCTAATCATTCACAGAACCATTCATCATCACTAGTCGATAGGTTGCATCGTTCCTTCATAGAAGAATCATCATATAGCATAAATAATCATACTGTCGCACAACAAATATATGAAAATAATATCATTCATAAGTAGTAACCATTGCATCATGGATCCAACTCACATATACTCATCAGTGGATTGCAGAAAATAGAAAAAGATAGGAAAATATAACATTAATTCAAATCAACCTCATCTCTTCATATTACTTCTGTGCGGTAACTCACATATCCAAATAGAAAACAAATTTAACCCTCAATCATAAAACAAAGATCAAGATCGATGATCACAACTAAGTGCTTCATTCACATCAATTGATAGATATATAGAGCGATAGAATCCCCTTACATTCACAATTATTCATCTATTTATAAGATTGCACCTTTACATTCATGGTCCACTTCTAACTAACTCCTAATTGATTTTACCGACTCATGATTAATATCCACAAAAAATGGTCGAGAAGTACCAAAAGTGACACAAAATAATCAAAAGTGGTCTATCTTCTACCTATTGCACTATCCTTGTCTTCGTGGTGTCTTTCTATATTGCACAGCATCCATGATGCAACGCAACTTACCCCAAACCCTTTTCAACAGAAACCAAGACTCAATGATTCATGCGACAAAATAAAAACAAAAAGGGAGTAGAAAACAAGATCGCAGATCAATAACAATAATTAAGATGCAAATATTAAAACATATAAAACATTGCAATAGAGACACCAATATAAAGTGGGTCACCCAAGATGGGATACATCCACACATAAATTTCTACTCATTCTATTATTATATCGTCGAGAAAAATGAAGGGATGCAACATGCATCAAACTTGTAGCACTTCCTCTTCACTCTCTCGTAGTCTCTCTCACACAATCGCATAGATTGTTTTGACAATGCTACAACACAATAGACAACCGTATTAAAATGCATTCCTTATACAAAGGGAATTCCATAGGAAAATACCACATCCTTCCCAAAACCATGGGTATGTAACTCACCTATTATTGACCAATTCTTGACTTTGAAATTACAACATTTTACAAGGAATTTTTTCCTAAATTTTCACTGCGCGGGAGCACCCCCTGAACCCCCACTAAGGGGGGGAGGGATCCATATATAGTTTCCTCCCCCCTATCTATACCCCCCTCATGACTATAGTGGGGGGGAATTCCCACCCACACCCCTGCATCAAATGATGGGACCCAAACATGATTGAAATAACATCTATGAATTAGGAAGATCAGGCTCCACAACCAACAAAAATGGTAGGAACAAGTTCCTTAAAAACTAATAAAAAGAGGTTTCCAATCAAAAAAGAAGCATCCAACAGACAACATATAGGTCCTGCAATATTCATCAATACTTACAACCCACCCAACAATCCCTCAAATCAATATATCAACCAAAACGTGAGGTGTGTGTGACTCTTCAAAGAACAACAATGTATGCACATGGACAACCAAAGGACAATATGTGTATATACATGAGTGTCAATATAGTGACCCTTGTATACAAAGAAAAAGAGGGTAAAAAGATAAGGGAAAACCACTCCAAGGAACTATAAACAAATGACTATACTACCAAATGCGACATATAATCATAAAGAAACAGAGATCAATTCAAGCAAAAATGCACCCAAAACCCCCCCAAAAAAGATGACTCCCCCAACAGAGTCATCAATTTTGTTAGGGAAAAAATATTGCTATGGATTCGGGTGGACCACAACAGACATAATGAAACCATAAATTACATCCATTCTCAAATATGCTAGATAAATTAAAGAAGCTAAAAACTAATGGATAGAAATTGTACCTCAACTAGATGTTTGAAGAAGACCACCATTGAGCTAACGATCAAATGTTTTTTCCCTACACTTTTCCCTCAACACCAAATATATATCCAAGCATATAAAATATATTAAATGTTAGGATTCAAACTAACATAATGCATTTAAACATGTATAAATAAATTATACCCATGGATACAAATATAAACAATTGCACATGAAATTTTGATGAGAAACAGATATTTTTATTTATATAAAAACAAATATACAGTGTGACACCCTCTGTCGACACCTATTTGGAACTGAGAAACCAAGTTCCTCCAGTTTTTCCTCCACCACTTCAATCCTCCATAGCAAGGAAATCTCACAAAGACAATGGAGAGCTTCGCAAATGAACATAAATAGTTATGTCAACAAGGATAAAGGGATGCAAACTCAAGCATATGGAAATGGGAAATTTTTTTCTATAGTTTCCTTTCTCTCAAAGTTTCTCCTCCTCCAAATGATTCTTCACAATGACTCAATATATAGCCTTCAAATGGGAAATGAAGGGTCAAATCAGAGCATTTCCAAGCATATGGAAGGCCACTGATCAAGCTATTTGTAACTTGGTTAGGAAAACTCCAAATATTTTTTTAGCACAAAACCTTATGCACCCAGGTTGTCATGGTGCAAGATACGTATACATGGGATGCATAATTGTTGACCTATGTGTGTCTTCAAAAATGTCTTTTTTAGGGTTACACTGAAGCATCAACGCTATACTGAGTAACAGGGGTATAGTGATTCCGCATAGGGAAAAGAAAAGGCCATCAATGAATTATGCATAAGGTGTGGAAAATCATGTTACAGCACCATAAATCAGGGATACCATTAAAAAATATCCCCAGTACTCTTTCATATCATGTATAGTCTAATTTTTTGGAATCACCCCTAGTCACCTTTGTTCAAATAATTTCGTAATGACACACCCATGGAATCATACTAGCACAATCATACCATAGAGTTGACATAATTACCCGCCATGTTTTCCCCTCTATGAGATCCCCCCAGCATTACATTTATGCGCCTTGGTACCTAAGTTATGTCTCTCCCTTGATATCATCACAACACCCAAAGACATTGTTAGGTCATCCATGCCTTCATTCTTTGAATAAAGTATTTTTGAATCCCCCACTTAGTTAGCTTTGTATTCCCCCCTATAGTGTCTTAGTCTCTTGTCCATGTCTATCAATTCCTTGGACATATGCCTCATGCTCTCCTCATGGAAACATTACTTACTTGTTGGTAGAAGGACTCCCTCTACCAACATAAACACATTGATTCCATATGATAGACATAGAGGAACCATTTATATTGGCCCCATAACCATCATTGAATGGTTTTCTTAGATCGACTTAGGGGATACCTCCATTCCTCTGAGCTAGATTATTTCTCACGTGCTCATATTTGTATCATCATTGCATCATTGAGATTCATACATGTTAATGGTTCTCTCATTTAGTGATTCAAAGGCCTTAGGTTTCCTTGACACTGTTCATTTGGTGAGTATATTTCAAACCCCTTTAGTCGTACGATTATTGTGGTATCCGAGTTACATTGGTGATAGTGCTTGGAATCCCTCTAATTACATTCTTCTTATGGTATCAAGTTCCATATGCAGCTCCATTGACCTATTTGATTGATATATGTAGTTGTTTGATTTGCCTATGAGGAGTGAATTTCCTATATCCTCCTTCAAGATATTTCTCCCCTTCAATTTCAATAAAGCATAAGTTATTGTGATTTTTCATTCGATTGGGATATCATTGTTATGACACGTTTTCTTTAAATCGGCCATGGTTGGACCATGATTATGTATTTTTGCATATTTATCATGGGTCCCTCATTTACCCTCATTATGTATTTATTATACCATCAATATGGCTCCTTCATTTTCTATCATGATTTACTATATCCAACAATTATCCATATATTTATTAGGCAAATTTTGGTCTAGATCACATTTCATATTGATAAATTCGTATTAGCATACAGATGCACAACTTGTCCATATATTTGATATTTTGTGCACCTCATCCATTTTGACTATTGTGTCTCTAGGTATGGTATTCTATAGTTCCTTAGGAGGATGAGTTCCCTTCGATGTGGTCTTTATCTTATATGTCACTATCACCCGCTAGCTCCTTAAAGTATGAAATTCCTATGATGTATGTTGATCAAACAATGGACTACTAACCTCACACATTAGGGAACAATCTGATAATATCCAAAATTGCTCACCTTCCATGTCATGAAATTATTCATCTATATACAACATTATTCCACATCATCAACAACATTATTCCATATCACTCCATCATATGACCCTAGGAAAGTAATAAAAATCTAAAAATAAATGTCAAACCCTTAATTTACCACTCGTAGAAAGAGGTTGTGCATTTTCCCTCGAAATGAATGACATGGGTCACATATTTTCCCCTAATAAGCATGACCTTGTCCCAAAAGTTTCTTTTCATCAATATTTGATTATTTTTTTCCTCCATCATGAGGAAAGGGAAAAGTGTGGATGCAAACATTGATGTGGTCCAATTTATTTAACACATGTAGGTCCCAAAAAGCTTATTCCTCCACTAAGAAATCAAGGAAATGGAGAATGTTCACATTGCTTTAAAATACGTCTCTTGGACACCCTTGTTCCTATAAATTATACCTCAAGATCCCCATTCCATATACAATTTATATTTCTCCCTCATTTCATTATGCTTCCAAAATTCTCCCTGAACTAGGAGCAAGCCACATATTACCTTCTACCTCACCTGAAGGAGATTACCATTCTGATGGTTGGATAAAAGTTGCAATATTGTAAAGGAGAACAACAATTTTTCCCTTGGACAACTACAGAGGCCCCTGTTCCAGTTCACCATACCAAGGTTCTCATTTATGTACCACTTCTTTGTAATAATATGAAAACCATTATTTAACTTGTTATGCATTGGCATGGCACTCCTTATGCACGATGTGATTGAAAAATGATGAGATATTTTTAGTTTAGTTTAGTTAGTTTTTGTTATTTTGGTTTCCCTTATTCTAAATCTATACCAAAGGTACACAACCCTTTATTATGTTCCCTTTTGCATGTGTGGGTTATTATCACACCATACCAAAATATCTGTTAGAGCATCATACCACCTAATACCATGGTCATATACACCTAGAACACATTTTAATTTGTTTTGCACTTATGTCATATGGTACAAACCTTGGTTATGTTGGTCAAGCAAGGTATTTTGGTGTTTTATACTCATTAATGCACCCAGACACACATATTTCACGATTATGGAGACACATACACCCTCATTTATAAATGTTAAGTCCTTGGGGCACTCCCACTGCGTAAAACAGGGAAACCGGTTGACCAGAGGTTCCCATGCATGGTTGTTGGGTGTTTTTAGCTCTTTTGGACCATTTATTACTACATAGAGCCACTCCGACTAACCCATTCACTCCAGCATGCCTATCCTACCCTCATTTATGTTCTAGAATTCTTCATCCACGTTCACATGGCCATTCGTGAATTTTTTAGGTGGTTTGGGAGCTCGTGGGTCCACCTAGGGGGGTTTGAGGTCCAATCTGAGCCTGCCACATGTACGCATCTAATTTTCCTCCGAATGCCAACAATTGTGTCCTACTGTATTATAATGATGTTCCATACATATTTACATGTTGGACAGTGATAATAAACTCAGTTATTGGCGCCATTCCTATGTATTATTTTTGTTATTTTCACTGTTTTTTTGCATATATTGTGAATTTATTGAGTTGTGAGGATTATTTTAGCTCCTATATCTTTATATGAATCATATTTTCGGAATATCCTTCCAAAAATTGGATGAAATGGTTCCATTTGGTTGTTTCCCAAGGTCATCATCAACAAAAGGGGACATCGTCTCTACCATCATAATGAAAGAGATGAAAGATGGAGTGGAAAGATAGTCATCCTAAGGATGTTACATGGGAACCAACATAGATACTTCAATAATATACACATCTCCAACCTTGAGAAAAATGTTCATTTTTAATGGGGGGAGGCATGCTAGGGTCCTACCCTAACCTCCTTAATAGATAGGTTGTTATGTTCATAGATACCATAGATATTAAATAAGGTCAATAAAGTAGATATAGTGTGGAAGTAATATATGTATTTAAAATACTTGCTTGAAGGTTCTATCTATTAGAAAATATCAAAAGTGGAACCATTATTTGTAAGAAGACTTACTAGAAGGCTCCACATACTAAAAAGTTCCTTCACTAAGAAGGCTTATTAGAAGGTTCTTCTTACTCAAAACCGTCTTCATTATAAATTATATATGTCAGTATAAGCAATGAAAAAACATGTTTTGTTAAGTATTTTCTAATTGAATTTTTGGCTTCATTTGTGGGTATTCCCCTCAAAAAGACAAGTAAGCATTTCTCTCATCAATAAATATATTGCTATTATGATATTTTATTATCTACAATTTTCTATTCTTTATGATAATTCCGTCTTTTTATACTAAAATATTTCTTTATTTTGTTATTTATATTTTAATTTTGAATGATGCCATTAAGATACATAAATTGGGAGATTCAATCCTAATAAAAAAAAGAGAGAAGATCCATTTGTAAAGCTACCCAAGTTGGATTTGACATCAAATTAATATATAAACTAAATAATGAGGGAAAAACTGATTTCTTACATAGTGAGTATTTTCTTTCAAAGAGATTAAAAATGAGGATATTTACCTTCTTGTGCAACAATGCACAACTACCGATTATTTTTTCTAATACTTTAATAATACAAATTAATATATAAACTAAATAATGAGGGAAAAACTGATTTCTTACATAGTGAGTATTTTCTTTCAAAGAGATTAAAAATGAGGATATTTACCTTCTTGTGCAACAATGCACAACTACCGATTATTTTTTCTAATACTTTAATAATACAAATTAATATATAAACTAAATAATGAGGGAAAAACTGATTTCTTACATAGTGAGTATTTTCTTTCAAAGAGATTAAAAATGAGGATATTTACCTTCTTGTGCAACAATGCACAACTACCGATTATTTTTTCTAATACTTTAATAATACAAATTAATATATAAACTAAATAATGAGGGAAAAACTGATTTCTTACATAGTGAGTATTTTCTTTCAAAGAGATTAAAAATGAGGATATTTACCTTCTTGTGCAACAATGCACAACTACCGATTATTTTTTCTAATACTTTAATAATACAAATTAATATATAAACTAAATAA
>LPNX010795862.1:110459-199614 GCA_001517045.1 Pseudotsuga menziesii
TGAGGAAAAAACTGATTTCTTACATAGTGAGTATTTTCTTTCAAAGAGATTAAAAATGAGAATATTTACCTTCTTGTGCAACAATGCACAACTACCGATTATTTTTTCTAAAACTTTAATAATACACCTCTCGAATGTCTCTCTTGGTATAGGCATCAAATATGTAACTTTTGATTTAATATTCTAATACTTTAATATTCCACCTCTCCAATGTCTCTCTCTTAGTATTGGCATCAAATATGTTAGGCTTTCCTTGTGGTTGTTTCTTACTTTTTGGAAAAGGAAAATTGGCTTTCACTTTTCTTCACATGTATTTTTCTTCCTAAGGTTTTCAAACATCATCTAATGGATTCAAATGAAATAAATAAAATCCATTAACTACATATAAATGAAATACATAAAATCTATTAACTACATATAGGTCTCAATATAATATCGTTTATATTTCTAAACGTATTTTTTTTGTTGCTTCATAAATTCAAGGTTGACATGGACCTAAGATGGCTATACTTAATTTGGAATTGATAAGATGTCTTACATGACTTTTAGTTTGTAAATTTAAATTTGTAATATTATTTAAATAATTATTAGTATGATATTTTAATAATTTTTATTATTAATATAAAATATAATGTAAATTTACAATTAAAATTTGAAAAACAATACATAAACATAAATATTAAAAAACAGTTCTTATTAAATTTTATAACATAATATTAATGAGATTACAACAACAATTATGTAGACTTAATATAAAATTTTATAAAAATTCAATATTTGATGATGATCTATTTTTGTAATCAAATAAATTTGTAAATCAAATGATATATTATAAACAAATAAGGATGATAAAATCAATATAGATTCATTTGTAACTCTCACCAAAATAAATCAACTCCCTTAAATTACAAATATTTTCTCAAATTTTACATTTAAAAAAATATTTACACTTAAAAAAACATACATAAATCCGATAACATATATATATAGAATAGAAATCCTTTATACATAAACAAAATGATAAAAGTTAAACAAAGTTGCGAAAAGTTGTATCAGTCAATACTGATCTCACACATATATTGATCAAAAAATTTCATTTTCCCTATCATACACTTCAGCTTCCATAGTATTTAAACTTCTATCAAGGGTTCCACTATGTCCATCATCTTCCTTGATATAAATTAACCTGCTCTTACTTGCAAGAGGTAGAAGGAGATCTAAAATCCTTTTACACATACTATAAACGAACACACTGATCTTAATGATCTTGACTATGATCCATTTCGACATATGGAAAAGGAACACACTGATCTTCGAGATCGTAATTATGATCCACTTCCCCAGATAAAAGATGAACGCAATGACCTTAACCATGACTAACACCGCAAACAACACTGGATGAGCAGCTATATAATAGAGAGCCTCTTTTAACTCGCCCATTAGCTCGCCAACCTTGACACATAAAAAGATGAAAATAATAGAAAATAGACACAACAAAGCTGCTGGTACTTTCATTTTAAATCTGAACAAGAGGATTATAACCATCGTCGTCATCCCGAAGCACAGAGGATGGGCAGCTATGAAGGCCAGATCTTTTATCAACTCTCTCAGCTCTCTCACCTGTTCTTTTGTCACGTCTGTCACCTTTATGAGCATCACCATAATAATAAAAACTGAAAACAGATATGATAAAGCTAGTGAATTTCTCCCCATCCTAATCTCTCTAGTCTTGGCAGCAGCACAAAAACGTAGATTGAATCCTGTGAATAATGGATGTGCAAACAGATAATCAGAGGAAGTTCTGTTTGGATAGAATACTTAACAAGTAAGAAAGCATACACATTTATAATAGAGAGAAGCAACTTGAGCTTTGTTTTAACCAGAGAATAACGTAATATATTTTCAAGGGAATAACTTGGATAGTAAAACGGAAAAGCAGCACGAGAAGGGATTGTTCAAAAGCAAAAGCAAGACGATGAATGAGAGCCCGAAAAAGAAAAGAATGCTATGCTTATATTAGGTAGGTTTATAAGATGTGAAAATATAGTTTATTTAATTAAATATTAATACTAAATAATAACAATTTTATATAAATATAAAATGTTTAAACATTTTGAAAAACTGTTTTACAATTAAATTTATCACTTTCAATTGGTTTTGCTATATTTTATTAATTATATTTACTACTATTCATAATATATAAAATATTGTTATTAGTCATAAACATAATTTTATCTAAAGTTCTATAATTGATATAGATGTATATACATGAGAATTTATGTATGAATGATTTGTTCTTATTTTTTTAAAGATTTAGATTTAGATAAACAATAAATCAATATTATGTTTTATATATTTAAAACTTACTTTAGTGCAATTGAAGATGACCATAGAACTCCATTATCAATTATAAAATATTTTTATTAGTTATAAACATAATTTTATGTAAAAAAATTTCATGGTATTTCTCCTATAAAGGAAAAGCATTGTAATAAGGCTCACTAGGGTATGGTATGGTATTGTATTGTATTGTAAACAATCTATGTGATTGTGTGAGAGAGATTTTAAGAGTGTGAAAAGGAAGTGCAGCAAAGTTGTTGTAGGTTGTATCTCTTCATCATTCTGGACTCTAATAAAAGGACTGCAATTTCTATGTGGACGTAGCCTATTTCTTGGTTGAACCATGTTATATATTTCTCTCTTTGCAATGTATTAAATGTGGTTTTTGCATCTTGTTTAATGATTTAACTGTATATTTGTTATTTCTCAGCGGTCTTGTTTCTAACAATTCGTATCAGAGCCAAAAAGTCTATTTGGCTGGTAAAATCGTATGAAAGAAGGGTTCCTAATTCGAGTGGGAGCAATGGAAAAAGAAAAAAAGTTTAGGGCCAATAAATTTAATGGCTAAAACTACAAGTTATGGAAGATGCAAATGGAGGACTATCTGTATCAAAAGGATCTGCACCTACCATTGGGCAGAAAAGAAAAACAGTCGGCGACTTTGAAGGATGAAGAATGGGAGGTTCTTGACAGAAAGGAACTAGGAACAATATAGTTGTTCTTGGCTTCGTCAGTAGCTTTCAATATTTGTAAAGAAAAAACAACAGAGGGTGTGATAAGTGCATTGGGTAATCTCTACGAAAAAACATCAGCTTCCAACAAGGTATTTTTAATGAAGTGTTTATTTAATATGAAGATGTCAGAAGGTGGATCTGTTGTTGACCGTTTAAATGGGTTTAATATGCTTACCAATCAATTAATTTTTGTAGAAGTGAACTTTGATGATGAGGTTAGGGTGCTTCTAATCTTGTGCTCATTTCCAGAAAATTGGAATAACTTGGTCATGGCTGTAAGTAACTTTGTCTCTAGTTCAAACACTCTTAAGTTTGATGATGTTGTTGGTGTTATTCTTAGTGAGGAAATGTGAAGAAAAATCACAGGTGAGACATTAAGTAATGCGTTGACCATGGAGAGTAGAGGGATGAAAAATGAGATAGGAAGGAGCCCAAGAAATCGCAGCAAGTCTAAAAAGGGAAATCCAAGTCCAGATCTAGAAAAATAGAGTGCTAGAACTGTGGTAAGAAAGGACATCTGAAGAAAGACTACAGAGAACCAAAGAGGAAAGGTGAGAGGCAGCAAGAAACTACTCAAGAAGCGAATGTAGCAGGTGATGTTTTACAAGATGCTCTGATTCTTGAGATAGATAATACCAGTGATTACTGGGTAGTAGATTCAGGGGCTTCATGTCATGCTACACCCCATAGAAAATTATTTCATGATTATGCTCAAGGTGATTTTGGACATGTTTTATTAGGAGATGATGAACCATGTAAAATTGTTGGAAAAGGTAAGGTGTAGATTAAGTTAATTAATGGAAGTGAATGGCTGCTAAAAGATGTAAGGCACATCCCTACTATGAAAAGAAATCTGATCTCAACAGAGCAGTTGGGAGATAACGGTTGTTTGTCTACATTTGGAGAAACATGGTGGAAGATCACTAAAGGATCACTGGTAATACCTAAAGGAGATAGGGTATGTATGTTATATTTATGTCCTCATAATACTGATTATTCTATCTCTGTGGATTCCATAGAAACATGTGTGGTGTTGTGGCATTATAGGCTTAGCCCCATGAGTGAGAAGGGGATGCAGATTCTCCACTCAAGGAAACAGCTTCCAGATCTGAAGCAGGTATGTTTGGAATCCTATAAGAACTCTGTTTATGGAAAACAAAAGAGAGTTATATTTCTCAGGGTTGGGAAACAAAAAAAGAGTGAAAAGTTAGAGCTTTTCCATACATATGTATGGGGACTATCTCAAATAAAATATCTTGGTGGTTCTCATTATTATGTTACTTTTATTGATGATGCAACTAAAAAAATTTGGGTTTATTGCATTAGACATAAATATGATGCATTGGATACTTTTAAGAAGTGGAAATCTTTGCTGAGAATGAAACAGGAAAAAGGTTGAAATTGCTCAGATTTGATAATGGAGGTGAGTACTGCAGCAAGGAGTTTGACAGTTACTGTTCACACTATGGGACTCGTAGAGAGAAGATAGTCCTTGGAATACCACAAGAAAATGGTGTGTCAAAAAGGATGAACAGAGCGATCATGCAGTATGCAAGGTGTATGATATTGCATGCAGGGTTTCCCATACAGTTTTGGGATGATATTGTAAACAATGTTGTTTATTTAATAAACCGATGGCCTTCAAGCACTTTGGATGGTGGGATTCTAGAGGAGGCATGGAAAGGTAAATCGGTAAAATACTCAATTCTTATAACTTTTGGTTGTGAAGCATTTGTCCATATTGATAAATATGATAGAGCAAATCTTGAAGCTAAATCCAATAAATGTACCTTTATTGGATACACAGTTGATGATTTTGGTTATCTCTTATGGGATTTTGAAAATTGCAAAATCATTAGGAGTAGCGATGTAGTATTCAATGAAAGGTTATGTACAAAGATCAATTTCATAGAAAAAAAGTGGAAAAGGAAAACACAGAGTACACAGTGCTGGATGAAATCAAAGAAAATGAAGTTCCAAAGGCACCAGAAAATCAAGAACAACATCAAGTATCTGAAACTCCTGCAACTGTAAGAAAATCTATCAGGTTAAGTAGACCCCCTGAATGATTCTCTCCCTCACTGTATTATTTATTGATGACTCATTATGGTGAACGAGAATGTTATGAAGAGGCAATGTAGGTAGAAACTACAAAGAAGTGGGAGCAAGGCATGAATGAGGACATGGACTCATTGGTAAGAAACTAGACTTGGGATTTGGTTCAGTTGCCTGCAAAAAAAGGGCATTGCAGAATAAATGGATTTACAGGTTGAAGGAAGAAGATGGAGGCAAGCAGCGGTACAAGGCTAGACTTGTTGTAAAGGGGTTTGCACAAAATAAAGGTATAGACTTTGATGAAATATTTTGTTCTGTTGTTAAAATGACTTCAGTTAGAACTATTTTAAGTTTAGTGATGGTAGAATATTTGCATATGAAACAATTAGATGTAAAAATAGTCTTTCTCTATGGGGATTTGAAGGAAGATATTTATATGCAGCGTCCACAGGGGTATGAGGTCAAAGTGAAGGATAATTTGGTTTACAGGTTGAATAAGAGCTTGTATGGCCTGAAGTAAGCTCCAAGGCAATGGTATTTAAAATTTGATAAGTTTATGATAGAACAAGGTTATGATAGATGGAATTCTGACCACTGTGTTATTTCAAGAGGATAGATAACGGAAGATATATTATCTTGTTATTGTATGTGGATGACATGCTTGTTGTAGGTTCTAACATGCAGGATATAAATGTACTCAAAAGAAAACTAGACAAATCATTTGTGATGAAGGATTTGGGTGCTGTAAAGCAAATCCTATGTATGAGAATAACAAAAGACGGGAAAAATCACAAATTGACGTTGTTTCAAGGTGAGTACATAGAAAAGGTGTTGCAGAGGTTTATAATGCAGAATGAAAAACAAGTTAGTACACCTTTAACCAGCCATTTCAAACTAAGTAAGGAGATGTGTCTAAAGACACAAGAAGAGATAGATTACATGTTCAGGATTCCCTATTCATCATCGATTGGAAGCTTGATGTATGCCATGGTGTGCACAAGAGAAGATATTGCTCATGCAGTGGAAATTGTGAGAAGGTATATGAATAATCCAAGAAAAGAGCACTAGAAAGCAGTACAGTGGATTCTCAGGTATTTGAGAGGTACCACTTCTCATACATCATGTTTTGGAGGTTTAGACACTGTTCTATAGGGATATGTTGATGCAGATATGGCTGGTGATAAAGAAAGCAGGAGGAGCACCACAAGGTATGTGTTTACTGTGGATGGAACAACAGTAAGTTGGATTTCAAAACTGTAATAGGTTGTTGCACTTTCAAAAATGGAAGCAGAGTATGTTGCTGCTACAGAGGCTAGTAAGTGTATATCTATTGTTGCTCTGTGGTCATGTTTCTAATGCATTTCATGTCTAATGAAAGTCCTTATAACCTTGATGACATAAATGGTAAAACCTAATGATCCTAATTCAAACATGGATAAACAAGATATGATGGAATCATTACATTCAGGATTGGGTAAAATTCTCGATGACCTTGATGACTAACAAACAACAAGAAAGGATGATCCGTTTTCAAATCTTGGTGAATAGGATTTGGTTGAACAATTGCAACTAAGAATAAGTGAAAGCCTCAACGACCTCCAGAACTCACAAATCATATGCAATAATGATGTGTGCTGAAATACCTGGGAAAACTACCCAACAAAAGAATCACATATGGTACTAGGTGAGATGAGCTTGATGATCCACAAATGATGGATATGTATGACATAAATGGTAGAACATGATGGTCCTAATTCAAATATTGATAAACAAGATATGGTGGAATCATTACATCTAGGATTAGGTAAAAGTCTTGATGACCTTGATGACTAACGAACGACAAGAAAGGATGATTCATGTTCAGATATTGGTGAATTGACTTTAGTTGAACAATTGCAACTACGACTAGGTTAAAGACTAGTTGACTTATGTTGGGATTCTAGGGAACACTACCCAACAAAATAATCACATATGGCACTGGATGAGATGAACTTGATGATCCACAAATCATGGATATGGATGATCGAGGTTCAAATATTAATATATAATCTCTAATAGAACAATTACATTGGAGACTATGTAAAAGTTTTGGTTACCTTAATGACATTTAAAGATAACTCAAGTTTATATATTGAGATATAAAATTCAATAAAATAATAGTCTTTGAACTTGGATAAATGTTTTCATGATTTTGGTGACCCAAAAACGACAAATAAAAAAATAGACAAATAACATGTAAAGATAACCCAAATCCAAATCTCAATAAAAGAAACTACCACATCTTAAATTGAATAAGCTAACAAAAATTGACACAAAAAAATAAATTAAAACCAAAAAGATTATTTAAAATATATATATATATATATATATATATATAACCGGGCACTGATTGGTGTTTGTTTGTTTTCCTTGTAATGCTCACCTTTGAGCTATGCAAATCCTCTATTTGTATGAATATCATTAGGTGTATCTGGGTGGCCCACTGATTTATGAAGCAGTTAGTCTCTTCATCGAAGGTCTGAAAAGCTTGCGCTATGTAAAGTCTAATATTATGTGATATGTTAATTTTATTTATTTTAAAAATATATGAACACTTTTCAGAAGTGTGAATATTATTAGGTGTATCTGGTTGGTCCACTAATTTATGAAGCAATCAGTCTTTTCAGCAAAGGTCTCTAAAGTCAAATATTATGTGATATAAAATTATATTATATATATATATATAGTTGGTGAGTTGTTGAAGTTAAAAAAATGGATAATAGTTTATTATATTAAAAATATAAATTATAATGGAAACTAAATATAAAAACTTACATTAAAAATAAAATAATAAATTTAGTAGCATTATAGCAAGTTAAAAAATAAAACAAAATACCGTTAGCAATTCGTTTATGAATAGTTTTGAGGTTCATTAAAAGAAACTTATTTCATCCCTTAGATTTTAATTCAAGCAAACACGATAACATTATTTTATTCACTTAAGTTAGATTCAATTGATAAATAATATTTTTTATTGATTAATTTTCTCAACAATTAAAAATTTGAAAACATGATAAGAAATTGACTCAAGAGATTTTTATAAAAGACATTGCCATTTATTGGAGTAAAGTATTTTGTCATTTATTCCAAGAAAGCATTTTGATAAGAGATTTTTATAAAAGACATTGTCATTTGTTGGAGTAAAGTATTTGTCATTTATTCCAATAAAGTATTTTGATATAATCTGGTCGATCTCCCTTTATGTTATCGTGACTCGTGAGGTAGTTTCTTTACCATTACATAATTACAACTTTTATTTAATTGTCATTTAATTAACAACATTATTTAAGTTATGTACTCTAACACCTTTTTTGTTTTTTAAAGTTTACAGTACAATTAGAAATATCAATGAAGAATGACTATTTAAATGTTTTTCTTTGATCAACAGTTCTAGAATCAGTAAGACTTCTTCAAGTTTCTCCCTATTCATCTAAACGGTGTAGCCTCTTAGCTATGATCTAAGTTTCCAAACGTCATTGGACACCATTAGCAGGTTGATGTATTTGTAACTTCGAAAAATATTCTGGTGTATATTATCATTACATGTTGGTGTACCCCAATTGGAGATGTGTTTTCCTCCTTGCAGGACGTCTTTATTGTGTCTAGACCCTAAGGTACAACCTCCGTTGTAAGTCGAGGAAATAGTCGCCAGATGGACATCATCTAATGCGTATTTGGAGTCTCTCTAGGAGAAGTCGTCCCTGTTAGTGAAACAGGTCGGCCCAGTCATGTAAAATGTCAGTCATTTTATTAGTATAAATAGGGAGGTACTGTCCCTCATTTATACAAACCTCACACTCACTTAAGTTCACATGAGAGAGAGGGACAAGGGATGAGAGATAGATAGCTGCCTAATACTTCTTATGAATGGGATTGATCATCTTATGACACAGTTTTTGTGACTATACTATTCTAAGGAATTTTGTGGGGTTTTATCCTTTATGGTTTCCCCAGTAAAAATATGTGTGTCTTGTGTATATGTTATATCTTATGCATCTTGATGTACTTGTTATTATTTTCGACAAAGACCCTAATTAAGCTAATAAGAACTAGAAAAGCTAACATGGTATCAGAGCCTCTCTGAAAGAAAGCACTATACAACTGTGGAAACTAGGGCTTCCTAGTTCAAGGTGTTCTCTCCACAGATCGTCAAGGAAAGAAGGCTAGGCTAACTCGCCTCAGCAGGATGCATATTTTGGTGGAAGGAGTTTCAGATTTGAAGAAGTTTCATTTTTGACCTTGTCACTAGTGCTAGGAGAAACTAGGGAATCAAGTTTCAAAGGATTCCCACCCCAGTCTTCAGAAAGTGACCTTCCTGAGAAACTCTCCTCAAGGAGGCGCATCTTTCTATCCAAACAAAATTCCCAAACTCCAAGTTTGAAAATTAGGGCTTCTCTAACAAACCCTAGGTCAACTAGTTCCAGAACAAGGTCAAACACCTCAAATCACTAAGATCTAAATCTATCCTATTTCTATTTGAGGTTCTCATTTGAAAAGATGACTCACCATACTCAACTTGAGGAGAAGATTGGAGGGGCTGATAACTTTCGAGCATGGAAATATAGAATCTCACTGATCCTTGAAGAAAATGATTTTGATTAGTACATCACTGAACAAGTTCCAGAACCAGAGGGAGATGAGGCTAAGGATGCTCATAAGAGAAGCATGGATAAGGCCAAGAGAACCATCGCAGATTCTATTAAGGATAACCTCATCCCCAATGTGTCTTCATTCAAGACACCGAAGGAAGTATATGATGCATTGACAAAGATGTTCGAAGGAAATAACATCAACGAAAAAAAGAATTTAAGGAACTACTTGAAGAATGTGAAGATACAGAACTTCGAGACTATACGGTCTTACTTCACATGGTTACTCAAATCAAAGAAAAACTTGAAGTAGTTGAAGAGAATGTCGAAGAAGGAGAAATTGTAATGACTACTTTGAATGGTCTCCCTAGATCATGGGACTCATTCATTCAAGGAATTTTTGCAAAAAGGAGACCGATCTCTTTTAGCAGACTTCCAGAAGAATGTACGCAAGAAGAAGTTCAACTCATGCTAAGAGAAAAGGAGATGGGAGAAACTGAAGATCAAGATCTCAAATTTCACACCAGGAAGAACTTCAAGAAGATGGAGAAGAGGGAGAAAATTCATCACAACAAGAATATGGACACTAAACAAAAGAAGACCAAGAAAGATCCTTCCAATTTTCAATGTTATACTTGTGATGAAAAGGGAAACTTTGCAAGAGATTGTCCCATCAGGAAAAGGAGACACCATGCTCATGTTGTTGAAGATGAGAAACCAACAAAAAATAATATTCAAAATAGAAAAGGATTATTCATATGAAGAGTGTGTGCTAATCTCGGTACTTACTGGCACTATCTCACATGGAAGCAATGATTGTCTTGTGGGTAGTGGAGCTTCTAAACACATGATGGGATACAAGGAATCATTCATTAATATGTATAAACATGAGTCACCTCACAAGGTGAAACTTGGGGATGATTACCAATACCCCATAAAAGGGAGTGGAGAAGCTTCATACAATACTGACTCGAGAAATACTTAAAGATGAAGGAAGTGCTATATGTTCTAGGATTGAAGAAGAATCTTCTCTCCATCTCTACACTAGATGAAAAATTGTATGAGAGTTCTGTTTTTCAATGGCCAAGTTCTAATGTGGCCCAAACGAAAGACAATAGAGGATGAAACAGTGATTGGAGAAGAAGATGCAGGCTTGTACAAGCTAAAGGGACAAGCTAAAAAAGAATTGGTTCATGAATCAATTGAACCAAGCAAATTGTGGCACATAAGGCTTGCACATGCACACTATAGAGCACTACCGATGGCAAGCAAGGAAGTCTCTAGAATGCTAGAGATCCAGCAAAAGAATGAAGGAACTTTCAAAGGATGTGCACAAGGAAAGAACGCAAAGAAGAAATTTCCCAGTAGTGAGAGCAAGGCCAAAGGAATACTAGAGATAGTTAACTCGGATGTATGTGGACCCATGTATTCTAGCTCATTAAGCGGGTATGTGTATTATGTTTCCTTTATAGATGATTTCTCACATAAGACTTGGATATATTTCATGAAAGGGAAAAATGATTTTTTTTAGTAAGTTCAAGGAATATAAAGCCTTGGTCGAGAACCAAACCGATAGGTATATCAAGACTCTATGGTCAAATAATGGCGAATAATTCACCTCAAAATAATTCAATGAACTCTACAGAAAATCTAGGATTAAGAGGGAGTTGAGCACTCCATACAATCCTTAGTAGAATGGGGTTGTGGAACGAAAGAACCAAACCATCATGGAATTAGCAAAAGCAATGTTGCATGACCAAGATATTCCTATGCACCTTTGGGTGGAGGCAACAAGAACAACTCTGTATGTACAAAGCTGTACTCCTCATCAAGTGCTTGAAAACAAGACTCCGAAAGAGGATTTCTCAAGATATAAACCAGAAGTCATCCATTTGAGAATATTTGGATTCCCGGTGGACATACATATCCCAAAGGAGAAAAAGACCAAGCTTGACCTGTATGGGAAGAAGGGTATATTCGTAGGATACAATGGTACATCAACGACCTACCGAATATACTTCCCAAGATTCAAGAAAATTGACATCAATAGATATGTAACCTTTTATGAATACTCGGCATACTTTATATCTAGGAGGACAATTATTCAAGAGGTCGAGGAACCTGAAGATACAAGAGCCCGAGATATGGAAATTCAAGAATCAGTTCCAGAAGACCGTGAAGATCATGACATGGCAGAACTACCGGAGTCGGGAGAGACAATCCTCGAGAAGGAATCCCATAAGAGGAAACCAGCATGGGCATGGGAGCTCATACGAGAAGAAGAAAGGTATGGCACTTCAGAAGGAATACATAGAGAGAGAGAAAGGGCAAATCCCTACAATATTTGTGTGGCCCTGTTGTGTGAAATAGTTGACAAAGAACCTTTTAGCTATGAAGGGGCTGTAGAAAAGAAAGATTGGAAAGATGCTATGATCGAGGATTTCCTTCTTTAGAAAAACTTTGAGATATTAAAAGTTAAAATATAGTACAATGGAAAAACAAGCCTATGCATTGGTTAAAGCTCTGAAATTTTTCAGGATTTATGTTTTGTATTCAAAAAATTGGCTTATGTTCAAAACATAGCAGTTAAAGAAATTCTGGTGTAGCCTGACAGTGAGGGAAAAAGGGAAAAATTGATAGCTAAAATCATGGAGTAAGATGTTGATAATAGGCCTACCAAATTGGTAATGGGACAAGGTCTAGCAAAACTTCTGGCAGAATGAAATTTTTAGGTTTTAGATATTCATATGGTGAATGAACAGTCAATACAAGATGCATCAACAGAATATGATAAAGAGCATATTTATAGTAGGTATATTGGTTCTTCATGATATGATAAAATTGTTTATTTTTTGTTGCATTTTCAATGTCCTCCTGATCTAAATAATTATGAATATATATCATTAAAACTTAAAGCTTTGAAACATGTTTTAATTGATCAAGTTTTATATTGGAAAGATCTTGGAGGCATATTAATTAAATGTTTGGATAGAGAAGAAGTTGATGTTGTTACTACAGAACTACATGGGGATGCTTGTGGGGGACATAAATATTGGAAAGAAACTGCATTTAATATTTCAAGAGAAGGTTACTATTTCCCTACTCTTTTTACAAATGTATATCTCCATGTCAAAGCTTGTATTAAATGTCAGACATTTGCAGGTAAGCACAAGTTGCATTATTTACCCTTAAAACTAATTGCAATAGATGTTTCATTCAAACAATGGGGTTTAGACTTCATAGGAGAAATTCATCCTTCCTGTAGTGGCCATCATAAGTGGATTTTGACTGTCCCTAATTTATTTACCAAGTGGGTGGAAGAAATTCCCACAAGAAAAGAAACAGATAAAGTCATTATCAATTTCCTTCAAGATAATATTTTGAGTAGATTTGGTTGTCCAAGGAAGTTAGTTATTGATAATGCTCCATCCTTCAAGTACAAAAACATGGTAAATTTTTGTGAAGAAAATAACATCATATTGAAACATTCCACACCTTATTACCCTCAGGGGAATGGATTAGCAGAATCCACTAATAAAAATATTGTGAATAGCATTAAGAAGATATTATTTCAAAATAAAAGGACATGGGATATTAAACTAAAGTATGCTCTCTAGGAAGATAGGGTAACTGTAAAGAAATCAATTATAAAATCACCTTTTTAACTTGTTTATGGAATCAATGCATTTTTTCCTGTACAACTAAGTTTTCCAGCAATAATTTTTTTGCAAGATATAGAGAAGGAACCTGATGGAGTGAAAAGAGGAATGTTCCAAATAGTCAAATTGCAGCAAGAAAGAGAAGCAATAGTGGAAAAAGCTGAAGTTTATAAAAAGAAGGTAAAGGAAAATTTTGACAAAAATGTCAAGAAAGACACTTTCTCAGTTGGTGATGCAGTTCTCAGATGGGATGCACGAAATGAAGAAAAAGGTAAACATGGAAAATTTGATAATTTGTGGCTGGGACCTTTTAGAATAATTAATATTCTGGGAAATAACACTTTTGTTTTGAAAAATATGAATGGTGATGAGGTTGCAGACCAATAAGTGGGGAGTTCTTGAAACATTTCCATACATACTGAATTGAATTTTTCATATTCATTGTAGATAGCATTATAGTTTGTGTATATAAGACTCCATCCAATAAAGTAGTTTGATTTCAGAGGTATGGTTCTAGCAGATTTTTCTGAATGCACGTGGTTAGGATGTTCTTAAAGCCTCACAAGAAGAGATTTATCCCCAATCGAAGCCATATTTTATTCCTAGATTTGTACCTTAGTTCTACTTTAGAAACTCGTTCCTAGAATATTATTTTTCCTAGTTTCACCTTAGTTTATCTTTTAAATTTTGCTTTACCTTAGTTTTACCCTAGACTTTAGATTCTTTTTAAGTAGTTGATTTTATCAATGTTCTATTTTAGAACAAACAAGGCTCAACTTTTCATTAATCTTTTAAAGTTCTTTATTGGAATATATGCATAGCCTAATGTGTGAATGGTTTAATTTTTTAAATAAATAAAAGCTTTACCTATACATGATGAAGGTTTGATGTTTTTATGGTGATGGTACTTCATTTATTATTTTAGTACATATTGACAACGCATTAAACAATGGAGGATATGATAGTGTTGCTGGATGGTTTCCACCTGTTAAGAACAGATGACACGTGGTTTACAAATAGTCCTTCTGAATAATATCATTCATAAGCAGTAAACATTGCATCATGGATCCAACTCACACATACTCATCAGTGGATTGCAGAAATTAGAAAAAGATAGGAAAATATAACATTAATTCAAATCAACCTCATCTCTTCATATTACTTTTGCGCAGTAACTCACAGATCCAAATAGAAAACAAATTTAACCCTCAGTCATAAAACAAAGATCTATATCGATGATCACAACTAAGTGATTCATTCACATCAATTGATAGATCTATAGAGCGATAGAATCCCCTTATATTCACAATTATGCATCTATTTATAGGATTGCTCCTTTACATTCATGGTCCACTTCTAACTAAACCCTAATTGATTTTACTAACTCATGATCAATGTCCACAAAAAATGGTCAACAAGTACCAAAAGTGATACAAAATAATCAAAAGTAGTCTATCATCTGCCTATCACGCTATCCGTGTCTTTGCGGTGTATTCCAATATTGCGCAGCTTCTGCAATGCAACGCAACTTACCCCAGACCCTTTCCAATAGACACCAAGACTCAATGATTCATGCAATAAAACAAAAACAAAAAGGGAGTAGAAAACAAGATCGTGGATCAATAACAATAAACAAGATGCAAATATTAAAACATATAAAACATTACAAGAGAGACACCAATATAAAGTGGTTCACCCAATATGGGATACATCCACACATAAATTTATGCTCCTTTTATTATTATATCGTTGAGAAAAATGAAGGGATGCAACATCCATCAAACTTGTAGCACTTCCTCTTCACTCTCTCGCAGTCTCTCTCACACAATCACATATATTTTTTTGACAATGCTACAACACAATAGACAACCATATTAAAATGCATTCCTTATATAAAGGGAATACCATAGGAAAATACCATGTCCTTCCCAAAACCATGGGTCTGTAACTCACCTATTACTGACCAATTCTTGACTCTGAAATTACAACATTTTACAAAGCATTTTTTCCTAAATTTTCACTACATGGGAGCTTCCCTTGAACCCCCACTAGGGGAAAGGATCCATAAATAGTTTCCTCCCCCCTATATATACCCCCCTCATGACTATAGTGGGGGGGAATTCCCACCCACATGCCTGCATCAAATGATGGGACCCAAACATGATTGAAATAACATCTCTTAATCAGGAAGATCAGGCTCCACAATAACAAAAATGACAAGAACAACTTCTTTAAAAACTAATAAAAGAGGTTTCCAATCACAAAAGAAGCATCCAACAGAGAACATATAGGTCCTAGAATATTCACCAATACTTACAACCCACCCAACAATCCCTCAAATCAATATATCAACCCAAACATGAGGTGTGTGTGACTCTTCAGAGAACAACAATGTATGCACATGGACAACCAAAGGACAATATGTGTATATACGCGACTGTCAATATAGTGACCCGTGTATACAAAGAAAAAGAGGGTAAAAAGATAAGGGAAAACCACTCCAAGGAACTATCAACAGATGAATATACTACCAAATGTGACATATAATCGTAAAGAAACAAAGATCAATTTAAGCAAAAATGCACTTAAAACCCCCCGAAAAAAGATGACTTCCCTAGCAGAGTCATCAATTTTGTTAGGGAAAAAATACTACTATGGATTTGGGTGGACCACAACAAACAGAATGAAACCATAAATTACATCCATTCTCAAATATGCTAGATAAATTAAAGAAGCTCAAAACTAATGGATAGAAATTGTACCTCAACCAGATGTTCGAAGAAGACCACCATTAAGCTAACGCTCAATTTTTTTTTCCCTACACTTTTCCCTTAACACCAAATATATAGCCAAGCATATAAAATATATTAAATGTTAGGATTCAAAGTAACATAATGCATTTAAACATGTATAAATAAATTATACACATGGATACAAATATAAACAATTGCACATGAAATTTGGATGAGAAACAATTATTTTTATTTATATAAAAACAAAGATACAGTGTGACACCCTCTGTTGACACCTATTTGGAACTGAGAAACCAAGTTCCTCCAGTTGTGCCTCCACCACTTAAATCGTCCATAGCAAGGAAAGCTCACAAAGACAATGGAGAGCTTGGCAGATGAACATAAATATTTCTATCAACAAGGATAAAGGGATGCAGACTCAAGCATATGGAAATGGGGAATTTTTTTCTATAGTTTCCTTGCTCTCAAAGTTTCTCCTACTCCAAATGATTCTTCACAATGACTCAATATATAGCCTTCAAATGGGAAATGGAGGGTCAAATCAGAGCATTTCTAGGCATATGGAAGGCCACTGATCAAGCTAGTTGTAACTTGGTTAGGAAAACTCCAAATATTTTTTTAGCACAAAACCTGATGCACCCAGGTTGTGATGGTGCAAGATACGTATACATGGGATGCATAATTGTTGACCTATGTGTGTCTTCAATAATGTATTTTTTAGGGTTACACTGAATCATCAGCGCTATACTGAGTAATAGGGGTATAGTCATTCTGCATAGGGAAAAGAAAAGGACATCAACGAATTATGCATAAGGTGTGGAAAATCATGTTATAACACCATAAATCTAGGATACCATTAAAAAAATATCCCCATTACTCTTTCATATCATGTATACTCTAATTTTTTGGAATCACCCCTAGTAACCTTTATTCAAATAATTTCATAATGAGTCACCCATGGGATCATACTAGCACCATCATACCATAGAGTTGACATAATTACCCGCCATATTTTCCCTCTATGAGATCCCCTTGGCATTACAGTTATGTCCCCTGGTACCTGAGTTATGTCTCTCCCTTGATATCATCATGACACCCAAATACATTATCAGGTCATCCATGCCTTCATTCTTTGAACAAACTATTTTTGAATCTCTCACTTAGTTAGCTTTGTATTCCCCCCTATAGTGTCTTAGTCTCTTGTCCATGTCTATCAATTCCTTGGCCATATGCCTCATGCTCTCCTCATGGAAACCTTACTTACTTGTTGGTAGAAGGCCTCCCTCTACCAACATAAACACATTGATTCCATAGGATAGACATAGAGGAACCATGTATATTGACCCCATAACCATCATTGAATGGTTTTCTTAGATCGACTTAGGGGATACCTCCATGCCTTTGAGCTAGATTCTTTCTCACGTGCTCAACTTTGTATCATCATTGCATCGTTCAAATTTGTACATGTTAATGGTTCTCTCATTTAGTGATTCAAAGACCTTAGGTATCCTTGACACTGTTCATTTGGTGAGTCTATTTCAAAACCCTTTAGCCATACGATTATTGTGGTATCCAGGTTACGTTGGTGACAGTGCTTGGAATCCCTCTAATTACATTCTTCTTATGGTATCAAGTTCCATATGCAGCTCCATTGACCTGTTTGATTGATATATTTAGTTGTTTGATTCACCTATGAGGAGTGAATTTCCTATATCCTCCTTCAAGATCTTTCTCCCCTTGAATTTCAATAAAGCGTAAGTTATTGTGATTTTTGATTCGATTGGGATATCATTGTTATGACACGTTTTCTTTAAATCAACCATGGTTGGACCATGATTATGTATTTTTGCATCTTTATCATAGGTCCCTCATTTACCCTCATTATGTATTTTTTATACCATCAATATGGCTCCTTCATTTTCCATCATGATTTACTATATCCAACAATTATCCATAGATTTATTAGGCACATTTTGTTCATTTCATATTGATAAATTCGTATTAGCATGTGGATGCACAACTTGTCCATATATTTGAGATTTTGTGCACCTCATCCATTTTGACTATTGTGTCTCTAGGTATGGTATTCTATAGTTCCTTAGGAGGATGAGTTCCTTTCGATGTGGTCTTTATCTTATATGTCACTATCACCTGCTACCTTTTTAAATTATGAAATTCCTATGATGTATGTTGACCAAACAATGGACTACTAACCTCCACATTAGGGGACAATTTGATAATATCCAAAATTGCTCACCTTCCATGCCATGAAATTATTCATCTATATACACCAATATTCCACATCATCAACAACATTATGCCATATCACTCCATCATATGACCCTAGGAAAGCAATACAAATCTAAAAATATATGTCAAACCCTTAATTTACCACCCGTAGAAAGAGGTCGTGAATTTTCCCTCGAAATGAATGATGTGGGTCACATATTTTCCCCTAATAAGCGTGACCTTGTCCCAAAAGTTTATTTTCATCAATATTTGGTTATTTTTTGCCTCCATCATGAAGAAAGGGAAAAGTGTGGATGCAAACATTGCTGTGGTCCAAGTTATTTAACACATGTAGGCCCCAAAAAATTTATTCCTCCACTAGGAAATCAAGGAAATGGAGAATGTTCACATTGCTTTAAAATACGTCTCTTGGATACTCTTGTTCCTGTAAATTATACCTCAAGATCCCCATTCCATATACAATTTATATTTCTCGCTCATGTCATTATGCTTCCAAAATTCTCCCCGAACTAGGAGCAAGCCACATATTACCTTCTACCTCACCTGAAGGAGATTACCATTCTGATGGTTGGATAAAAGTTGCAATATTTCAAAAGAGAAGAACAAATTTTCCCTTGGACAACTATAGAGGCCCCTCTTGTAGTTCACCATACCAAGGTTCTCATTTATGTACCACTTCTTTGTAATAATATGAAAACCATTATTTAACCTATTATGCATTGGCATGGCACCCTTTATGCATGATGTGATTGAAAAATGATGAGATATTTTTAGTTTAGTTTAGTTAGTTTTTGTTATTTTGGTTTCCCTTATTCTGAATCTATACCAAAGGTACACAACCCTTTACTATGTTCCCTTTTGCATGTGTGGGTGATTATCACACCATACCAAAATATATTTTAGAGCATCATACCACCTAATACCATGGCCATATAGACCTATAACACATTTTCTTTTTTTTGTTTACTTATGTCATATGGTACAAACCTTGGTTATGTTGGTCAAGTAAGGTATTCTCGTGTTTTATACTCATTAATGCACCCAGACACACATATTTCATGATTATGGAGACACATACACCCTCATTTATAAATGTTCAATCCTTGGGGTACTCCCACTGCCTAAAACAGGGAAACCAGTTGACCAGAGGTTCCCATGCATGGTTTTTGGGTGTTTTTATCCCTTTTGGACCATTTATTACTACATAGAGCCACTCCGACTGACCCATTCACTCCAACATTCCTATCCTACCCTCATTAATGTTCTATCATGCTTCATCCACGTTCACATGGCCATTCGTGATTTTTTTAGGTGGTTTGGGAGCTCATGGGTCCACCTAGGGGGGTTTGAGGTCCAATATGAGCCTACCACATGTATGCATCTAATTTTCTCCCAATGCCAACAATGTTCTCCTACTGTATTATAATGATGTTCCATAGATATTTAGATGTTGGACAATGATAATAAGTTCAGTTATTGGCACCGTTCCTATGTATTATTTTTTCTCTTTTCATTGTTTTTCTGCATATATTGTGAATTTATTGAGTTGTGAGGATTCCCTTAGCTCCTATATCTTTATATGAATCATATTTTCACAATATACTACCAAAAATTGGATGAAATGGTTCCATTTGGTTGTTTCCCAAGGTCATAATCAACAAA
This sequence comes from Pseudotsuga menziesii, assembly GCA_001517045.1. NCBI lineage: Eukaryota > Viridiplantae > Streptophyta > Pinopsida > Pinales > Pinaceae > Pseudotsuga > Pseudotsuga menziesii. The sequence goes on from LPNX010795862.1 coordinate 130,541, forward strand.
AGGGGACACCGTCTCTACCATCACAATGAAAGAGATGAAAGATGGAGCAGAAAGATGGTCATCCTAAGGATGTTACATGGGAACCAACATAGATACTTCAATAATATCCACATCTCCAACCTTTATAAAAATGTTCATTTTTAAGGGAAGAGGCATGCTAGGGTCCTACCCTAACCTCCTTAATAGATAGGTTGTTATGTACATAGATACCATAGATATTAAATAAGGTCAATAAAGTAGATATAGTGTGAAAGCAATATATTATTTAAAATACTTGCTTGAAGGTTCTATCTATTAGAAAATATCAAAAGTGGAACCATTATTTGTAAGAAGACTTACTAGAAGGCTCCACATACTAAAAAGTTCCTTCACTAAGAAGGCTTATTAGAAGGTTCTTCTTACTCAAAACTGTCTTCATTATAAATTATATATAGTAGTATAAGCAATGAAACACTATGTTTTGTGAAGTATTTTCTAATTGAATTTTTGGCTTCATTTGTGGGTATTCCCCTCAAAAGGACAAGTAAGCATTTCTTTCACCAATAAATATATTGCTATTATGATATTTTATTATCTGCAATTTTCTATTTTTATGATAATTCCCTCTTTTCATACTAAAATATTTTTTTATTTTGTTATTTATATTCTAATTTTGAATGATGCCATTAAGATACATAAATTGGGAGATTCAATCCTAATTAAAAAAAGAAGAAGATCCATTTGTAAAGCTACCTAAGTTGGATTTGACATCAAATTAATATATAACCTAAATAAAGAGAGAAAAACTAATTTCTTACATAGTGAGTATTTTCTTTCAAAGATATTAAAAATGAGGATATTTACCTTCTTGTGCCATGCCTTCAATTTAAATAACAATGCACAACTACCGATTAATTTTTCGAATAGTTTAATAATACACCTCTCGAATGTCTCTCTTGGTATAGGCATCAAATATGTAACTTCTGATTAAATATTCTAATACTTTAATATTTCACCTCTCCAATGTCTCTCTCTTGGTATACGCATTATGGTAGGCTTTCCTTGTGGTTGTTTCTTACTTTTTTGAAAAGGAAAATTGTCTTTCACTTTTCTTCACATGTATTTTTCTTCCTAAGTTTTTCAAACATCATCTAATGGATTCAAATGAAATAAATAAAATATATTAACCACATATAAATGAAATAAATAAAATCTATTAACTAGGTCTCACTATAATATCGTTTATATTTCTAAATGTATTTTTTTTGTTGCTTCATAGTTGACATGGACCTAAGATGGCAATACTTAATTTGGAATTGATAAGATGTCTTACATGACTTTTAGTTTGTAAATTTAAATTTGTAATATTATTTAAATAATTATTAGTATGATATTTTAATAATTCTTATTATAAATATAAAATATAATGTAAATTTACCATTAAAATTTGAAAAAAAATACATAAACATAAATATTAAAAAACAGTCCACATTAAATTTTATAACATAATATTAATGAGATTACAACAACAATTATATAGACTCAATATAATATTTTATAAAAATTCAATATTTGATGATGATGATCTATTTTTGTAATCAAATAAATTTGTAAATCAAATAATATATTATAAATAAATAAGGATGATAAAATCAATAAAGATTCATTTTTAACTCTCACTAAAATAAATGAAATCCCTTAAATTACAAATTTTTTCTCAAATTTTATATTTAAAAAAATATTTACACTTAAAAAAACATACATAAATCCGATAACATATATATAGAATAGAAATCCATTATGCATAAACAAAATGATAAAAGTTAAACAAAGGTGCGAAAAGTTGTATCAGTCAATACTGATCTCACACATATATTGATCAAAAATTTTCATTTTCCCCTATAAACTTCTATCAAGGGTTCCACTATGTCCATCATCTTCCTTGATATAAATTAACCTGCTCTTACTTGCAAGAGGTACAAGGAGATCTAAAATCCTTTTACACATACTATAAACGAACACACTGATCTTAATGATCTTGACTATGATCCATTTTGACATATGGAAAAGGAACACACTGATCTTCAAGATCGTAATTATGATCCACTTCCCAGATGAAAAATGAACCATGACTAACACCGCAAACAACACTGGATGAGCAGCTATATAATACAGAGCCTCTTTTAACTCGCCCATTAGCTCGCCAACCTTGACACATAAAAAGATGAAAATAATAGAAAATAGACACAACAAAGTTGGTGGTACTTTCATTTTAAATCTGAACAACATGATTACCACCATCGTCGTCATCCCGAAGCACAGAGGATGGGCAGCTATGAAGGACAGATCTTTTATCAAGTCTCCCAGCTCTCTCACCTGTTCTTTTGTCAGGTCTGTCACCTTTATGAGCATCACCATAATAATAAAAACTGAAAACAGATATGATAAAGCTAGTGAATTTCTCCCCATCCTAATCTCTCTGGTCTTGGCAGCAGCACAAAAACGTAGATGGAATCCTGTGAATAATGGATGTGCAGATAATCAGAGGAAGCTTTGAGAGGAAGTTCTGTTTGGAGGAAACAACTTGAGCTTTGTTTTAACCAGAGAATAACGTAACATATTTTCAAGGGAATAACTTGGATAGTAAAAAAGAAAAGCAGCACGAGAAGGGATTGTTCAAAAGCAAAAGCAAGGCGATGATTGAGAGCATGGAAAGGAAAAGAATGTTATACTTATATTACGTAGGTATATAAGATGTGAAAATATAGTTTATTTAATTAAATATTAATACTAAATAATAACAATTTTATATAAATATAAAATGTTTAAACATTTTGAAAAACTGTTTTACAATTAAATTTATCACTTTCAATTGGTTTTGCTATATTTTATTAATTATATTCGCTACTATTCATAAAATATTGTTATTAGTCATAAACATAATTTTATCTAAAGTTCTCTAATTGATATAGATGTATATACATGAGAATTTATGTAAATGATTTGTTCTTATTTTTGCAAAGATTTAGATTTAGATAAACAATAAATCAATATTAAGTTTTATATATTTAAAACTTACTTTAGTGCAATCGAAGATGACCACAAAGCTCCATTACCAATTATAAAATATTGTTATTAGTTATAAACATAATTTTATGTAAAAAAAATTCATGGTATTTCTCCTACAAAAGAAAAGCATTGTAATAAGGCTCGGTAGGGTATGGTATGGTATTGTATTGTATTGTAAACAATCTATGTGATTGTGTGAGAGAGATTCTCAGAGTGTGAAGAGGAAGTGCAGCAAAGTTGTTGTAGGTTGTATCCCTTTATCTTTCTGGATGCTAATAAAAGGACTGCAATTTATGTGTGGATGTAGCCTATCTCTTGGGTGAACTGCGTTATATATGTGTCTCTCTGTAATGTGTTAAATGTGGTTTTTGCATCTTGTTTAATGATTTAACTGTATATTTGTTATTTCTTTGCGGTCTTGTTTCTATCATTAGAGACAAAAGGTCTATTTGGTTGGTAAACTCGTATGAAAGAAGGGTTCCTGGTTTGAGTGGGAGCAATGGAGGAAGAAGAAAAGTTTAGGGTCGATAAATTTAACGGCTAAAACTATAAATTATGAAAGATGCAAATGGAGGACTATTTGTACCAGAAGGATCTGCACCTACCATTGGGCAGAAAAGAAAAATAGTTGACGACTATGAAGGTTGAAAAATGGGAGGTTCTTGACAGAAAGGAACTGGGAACAATACAGTTGTTCTTGGCTTCGTCGGTAGCGTTCAATATTTGTAAAGAAAAAACAACACAGGGTGTGATAAGCACATTGGGTAATCTCTACGAAAAAACCTCGGCTTCCAATAGGTATTTTTAATGAAGCGTTTATTTAATATGAAGATGTCGAAAGGTGGATATGTTGTTGACCATTTAAATGAGTTTAAAATGCTTACCAGTCAATTAAGTTTTGTAAAAGTGAAATTTGATGATGAGGTTAGGGCACTTCTAATCTTGTGCTCATTTCCAGAAAATTGGAATAGATTAGTCATGGTTGTAAGTAACTATGTCCCTAGTTCAAACACTCTTAAGTTTGATGATGTTGTTGGTGTTATTCTTAGTGAGGAAATGTGAAGAAAAAGCACAAGTGAGACATTAGGTAATGCATTGACCATGGAGAGTAGAGGGACACAAAATGAGAGAGGAATGAGCCCAAGAAATCGTACCAAGTCTAAAAAGGGAAAATCCAAGTCTAGATTCAGAAAAATAGAGTGCTAGAATTGTGGTAAGAAAGGGCATCTAAAGAAATACTATAGAGCAACAAAGAAGAAAGGTGAGAGGCAGCAAGAAAGCAAGAAACTACTCAGGAAGTGAATGCAGCAGGTAATGTTTTACAAGATGCTTTGATTCTTGAATTAGATAATACTAGTGATTACTGGGTAGTGGATTCAAGGGCTTCATGTCATGCTACACCCCATAGGAAATTCTTTCATGATTATGCTCAAGGTGATTTTGGACATGTTTTATTAGGGGATGATGAACCATGTAAAATTGTTGAAAAATGTAAGGTACATACTAAGTTAATTAATGGAAGTGAATGGCCGCTAAAATATGTAAGGCATGTCCCTGCTATGAAAAGAAATATGATCTCAACAGGGCAGTTGGGAGATAGCTGTTGTTTGTCTGCGTTTGGAGAAACATGGTGGAATATCACTACAGGATCACTGGTAATACCTAAAGGAGATAGGGTATGTATGTTATATTTATGTCCTCATAATACTGATTATTCTATTTATGTGGATTCCATAGAAACATGTGCGGTGTTGTGGCATCATAAGCTTAGCCACATGAGTGAGAAGAGGATGCAGATTCTCCACTCAAGGAAACTGCTTCCAGATCTGAAGCAGGTATGTTGGAATTCTATGAGAACTGTGTTTATCGAAAACAGAAGAAAGTTATATTTCTCAGGGTTGGGAAACAAAAGAAGAGTGAAAAGTTAGAGCTTTTCCATACATATGTATGGGGACCAGCTCGGGTGCAATATCTTGGTGGCTCTCGTTATTATGTTACTTTTATTGATGATGCAACTAAAAAAACTTGGGTTTATTGCATTAGACAGAAATTTGATGCGTTTGATACTTTTAAGAAGTGGAAATCTTTGGCTAAGAATGAGACAAAAAAAAGGTTGAAATTGCTCAGATCTGATAATGGAGGTGAATACTGCAGCAAGGAATTTGATAGTTACTGTTCACACAATGGGATTCGTAGAGAGAAGATAGTCCTTGGAATAACACAAGAAAATGCTGTTTCAAAAAGGATGAACAGAACGATCATGCAGTATGCAAGGTGTATGATTTTGCATGCAGATTTTCCCATACAGTTTTGGGATGATTTTGTAAACACTGTTGTTTATTTAATAAACTTATGGCCATCAAGCACTTTGGATGGTGGGATTCTAGAGGAGGCATGGACATGTAAATCAGTAAAATACTAATTTCTTATAACTTTTGGTTGTGAAGCATTTGCCCATATTGATAAAGATGATAGAGCAAATATTGAAGCTAAATCCAAGAAATGTACGTTTATTGGATACACGGTTGATGATTTTGGTTATCTCTTATGGGATTTTGAAAATTGCAAAATAATTAGGAGTAGTGATGTAGTATTCAATGAAAAGGTTATGTACAAAGATTAGTTGCACAGAAAGAAAGTGGAAAAGGAAAACACGAAGTACATAGTGCTTGATGAAATCAAAGAAAATGAAGTTCCAAAGGCACTGTAACGTCCCTGACCCTCTAACCAGCGAAGAGGACACTACCGTGGCGTTAACCATCCGGGCTACCAGGCCCATGAACATGTGAATTCATAAAAATGCTAAAACAGAACGCGTTGAAGTAGAACATACACAGATGCAATTATTTATCATACACAACGGAAGCAACATACATTCATACAAGCATTCATTCAGCATGTTCATCATAATTACTAACAGTAACTAAGATTGCAGAAGTAAAATAGACAAGGTTACTTATCTTATAAAGAACTCGTTCCGCAACCAACTACGTCACTGCAACGTTCCACCCAACCATAGTCCAGCGTGCTCCTTAATCTCTCAGCAATGCTGCCACCTCCGAGCTGGGCATGATTCTCCAAGGAATAAGGAACAAGCAGGCTTACACATAGCCAAGGGTACACAAAACACAGCCAAGCCAACATAGTTGGGTTTATCAGGCCATCAACAAGACAGCCAAGCCAACATGGTCAGGTTTATCAGGCCATTAAGGAGTTGGGAAAGGCTAAATGCTAAGTTGGTGAGCTCGTTACAGAGCCAAGAACACCTACACCAGAACTAGCCTGGATTCTAAAACACCCACACACACCCAACACAAGGAATCAGTCCCTTCTCTGCTACATAGTCCCTCAGGCCCTGCATTCCCTTCCAGTGCTATTTAGGGGTTGTGGAGAAGAAATCCATCCCTCTAGCTCTGTCCGTGTGGTGTCCAACCACCAGGTTTATCAAGCAAACCAAGCCCCCATCCCTGCTCCCAACACAATTCGAAGACCAACCATTGCACACACGCAATCAATCAGCTGTTACAGCTTAATAGGGAAAAGAACTCCCAAGCAAATTTCAACAGGACCCGAACGTATCAATGCACACAATTAACAACATGGGGAAATCAACAATCCTGAAACATAACAGTGAGCACAGCTCACAACATGGGGAAAACAACGGCCCGTCCTGGGCAGCAAAGCCACCAAGGAGACTTACCCAGACCACACTGGGGAAGAAACACAGTCTCCCAACCTGTGCGTGAGAGAAACTCGCACCAGACCCCAAAATACAGAGGAAAAAACATATGCATTAGCCACAAATCAGTAGGGAAAACATACACACAGTCCCTGAGTGTAAAAAAAATGGATCTCCACAGGAATCATGGATGATACTAACCGAACGGTTCCCAGATTGCTGCGTGAGTAACAACAACGCAGAACCCAGTGTGTGAGAGAAGATTTACACCCAATTCCAAATGCGGGTCGAGAACACGCCCGATTCCTCGCTGTGGAACAATGTGAATGATAGTGGAGGCGGCTCCTCTCTCCTAGATGCGTAAGAATAATGAACAGACAATGGTGAGGATGCACAGTAGTCAAAAGTGCATGAGTGTTTCAGCACCGTCATGGAGAGAATGTCGTTTCTGCTGGAGTGATGGCGGTGGTTTGCTTGCCATCGTGAGGTCAACCACGCTAGTGGAGTGTGCGTGTGGGCAAGGAATGACAGTCCTACCACACTCCACTCCCAGCCATAACTGTCCCAACAACCAGGAGCAGTTTTTAATGGTAGTGGTTGGATAAAACAAGGGAAGGTGGCAAATGGCTTTTTCCCCCATTGGCCAAGGTTTGACATCCCCCACCCTTATCCTTGTGAAAATCATGCCCCTTCTCAATTTAGTTGCTGTGAAGGTTGCTGGTCAGGTTATTTAATTAAAGATACATATTTACATGATGACAAAACTCAATATGTATGCCACATGCCTTGATATACCATTGGTGACAATTTAAATCCAAAACATGGCATAACCGATCAATGGTGGGGCCTTGGCCTTTAGCTCCACACCATGATCATTTACAATATATACATCATATACATCTAATGCAACGGGGTCAAAACCGGGGTGTTACAGGCACTAGAAAACCAAGAAAAACATTAGGTACATGAAACTCTTACAACTGTAAGAAAATCTACCAGGTTAAGTAGACCCCCTGAATCATTTTATCCTTCACTGTATTATTTATTGGTGACTCATTCTAGTGAACGAGAATGTTATGAAGAGGCAATGTAGGTAGAAACTACAAAGAAGTGGGAGCAAGGCATGAATGAGGACATGGACTCATTTGTAAGAAACTGGACTTGGGATTTGGTTCAATTGCCTACAAAAAAAAGGGCATTGCAAAATAAATGGGTTTACAGGTTGAAGGAAGAAGATGGAGGAAAGCAGCGGTACAAGGCTAGACTTGTTGTAAAGGGGTTTACACAAAATAAAGGTATAGACTTTGATGAAATATTTTGTCCTGTTGTTAAAATGACTTCAGTTAGAACTATTTTAAGTCTAGTGACAGTAGAATATTTGCATATGGAACAATTAGATACAAAAATAGTCATTCTCCATGGGGATTTGGAGGAAGATATTTATATACAACATCCATTGGGGTATGAGGTCAAAGTGAAGGATAATTTGGTTTGCAGGTTGATTAAGAGCTTGTATGGCCTGAAGTAAGCTCCAAGGCAGTGGTATTTAAAATTTGATAAGTTTATGATAGAACAAGGTTATGATAGATGGCATTCTGACCACTGTGTTATTTTAAGAGGACAGATAACAGACAATATATTATCTTGTTATTGTATGTGGATGACATGATTGTTGTAGGTTCTAACATGCAGGATATGAATGTACACAAAAGAAAACTAGGTAAATCATTTGCGATGAAGGATTTGGGTGCTGCAAAGCAAATCCTCTATATGAGAATAACAAGAGATAGGAAAAATCACAAATTGATGTTGTTTCAAGGTGAGTACATAGAAAATGTGTTGCAGAGGTTTATAATGCAGAATGAAAAACAAGTTAGTACACCTTTAGCCAGCCATTTCAAACTAAGTAATGCAAAATGAAAAACAAGTTAGTACACCTTTAGCCAGCCATTTCAAGCTAAGTAAGGAGATGTGTCCAAAGACACAGGAAGAGATATATTACATGTACAGGATTCCCTATTCATCATCGATTGGAAGCTTGATGTATGCCATGGTGTGCACAAGAGAAGATATTGCACATGCAGTGGGAATTGTGAGAAGGTATATGAATAATCCAGGAAAAGAGCATAGGAAAGCAGTACACTTGATTCTTAGGTATTTGAGAGGTACCACTTCTCATGCATTATGTTTTGGAGGTTTAGACATTGTTCTACAAGGATATGTTGATGTAGATATGGCTGGTGATAAAGACAGTAGGAGGAGCACCACAAGGTATGTGTTTACTTTGGGTGGAACAACAGTAAGTTGGATTTCAAAACTGCAACAGGTTGTTGCAGTTTCAAAAATGGAAGCAGAGTATGTTGCTACTACAGAGGCTAGTAAGGTGATGATTTGGTTGCAGAGGTTCATGGAGGAATTGGGTAAGAAGCAGGAGAATAGCAGGTTGTATAGTGACATCCAACATTCCATTCATCTGGCAAAGAACTTAGCCTTTCATTCGAATACTAAACATATACAACTCAAGTACCACTTCATAAGATATGTTCTAGATGAAGAACTGTTAAAATTAGAAAAGATACATACTAGCTAGAATCCTGCAGAGATGTTGACAAAGGGAGTAACCGGAGAGAAACTGAGTTCCTACTCGGTTTCTGTTGGCCTTCAAGCATGAAGGTGAAAATAAGAAATTAGCCAAGTCCAAGGTCTAGAGCATAGTCCAGCAAGTGCAGCAACGGTGGATTTATTGTGATCAGTATTCAAGTGGGAGATTGTTGGTTGTGGAGCATGATCTTCCAAATTCAGAGATGTTATTCATTCGTGTTTGTACCCCAGGTTTACTATACACTCGTTCCCCAACCTTGGGTTTTGGGGCAGCACCCCAAAAAAGGGGGTTGGAGGGTGAAGCCCCCAAGAAATTTTTTTGGGTTGTTTGTTGGCCAATAGTTTTGCGGACCCATGGTATTGGGTTAACCATAGTATTTTCCCATGGTATTTCTCCTATAAAAGGAAAGCATTGTAATACAATTGGGTAGGGTATGGTATGGTATTATATTGTATTATAAACAATCTCTATGATTGTGTGGGAGAGAGTGTGAAAGTGTGAAGAGGAAGTGCAATAGAGTTGCTGGAGGTTGTATCCCTTGATCTTTCTGGACACTAATAAAAGGACTAGAAATTTTTATGTGGACGTAGCCCATCTCTTGGGTGAACCACATTATATATGTGTCTCTCTGTAATGTGTTAAATGTGGATTTTTCATCATTGTTAAATATTTAAGTGTATATCTGTTATTGCTCTGTGGTCTTGTTTCTAACGCATTTCATGTCCAATGAAAGTCCTTATAACCTTGATGACATAAATGGTAAAACCTGATGATCCTAATTCAAACATGGATAAACAAGATATGATGGAATCATTACATCTAGGATTGGGTAAAAGTCTTGATGACCTTGATGACTAACAAACAACAAGAAAGGATGATCCATGTTCAAATCTTGGTGAATAGGATTTGGTTGAACAATTGCAACTAAGAATAAGTGAAAGCCTCGACGACCTCCAGAACTCACAAATCATATGCAATAATGATGTGTGCTGAAATACCTGGGAAAACTACCCAACAAAAGAATCACATATGGTACAAGGTGAGATGAGCTTGATGATCCACAAATGATGGATATGTATGATATAAATGGTAGAACATGATGGTCCTAATTCAAATATTGATAAACAAGATATGGTGGAATCATTACATCTAGGATTAGGTAAAAGTATTGATTACCTTGATGACTAATGAATGACAAGAAAGGATGATTCATGTTCAGATATTGGTGAATTGGCTTTAGTTGAACAATTGCAACTATGACTAGGTTAAAGACTAGTTGACTTATGTTGGGATTATAGGGAACACGACCCAACAAAATAATCGCATATGGCACTAGATGAGATGAACTTGATGATCCACAAATCATGGGTATGAATGATTGAGGTTCAAATATTAATATATAATCTCTAATAGAACAATTACATTGGAAACTATGTAAAAGTTTTGGTTTCCTTAATGACCGATGAATGACATTTAAAGATAACTTAAATTTATATATTGAGATATAGAATTCAATAAAATAATAGTCTTTGAACTTGGATAAATGTTTTCATGATTTTGGTGACCCAAAAACAACAAGGAAAAAAATAGACAAATATCATGTAATGATAACCCAAATCCAAATCTCAATAAAAGAAACTACCACATCTTAAATTGAATAAGCTAACAAAAATTGACAACAAAAAAAAATTAAAACAAAAAAGATTATTTAAAAAATATAATTATATATATATAATTGATTGGTGTTTGTTTGTTTGTTTTCCTTGTAATGCTCACCTTTGAGCTATGCAAATCCTCTATTTGTCTTCTTATGCCCATTGGCAGCCCCTCAATGCCACTCATAACTTAAAATAAAATCTAAAAGGCCATCTTAAAAATATATGAACACTTTTTAAAAGTATGAATATCATTAGGTGTATCTGGGTGGCCCACTGATTTATGAAGCAATTAGTCTTTTCATCAAAGGTCTGAAAAGCTTGCGCTATGTAAAGTCTAATATTATGTGATATGTTAATTTTATTTATTTTAAAAATATATGAACACTTTTCAGAAGTATGAATATCATTAGGTGTATCTCGTTGGTCCACTAATTTATGAAGCAGTCAGTCTTTTCATCAAAGGTCTGTAAAGTCTAATATTATGTGATATGTTAAATATTTATTTTACATAAAATTATATATATAATATATATAGTTGGTGAGTTGTTGAATAGTTTTGAGGTTCATTAAAAGAAACTTATTTCATCACTTAGATTTTAAATCAAGCAAACACGATAACATTATTTTATTCACTTAAGTTGGATTCAATTGATAAATAATATTTTTTATTGATTAATTTTCTCAACAATTAAAAATTTGAAAACATGATAAGAAATTGACTTAAGAGATTTTTATAAAAGACATTGTCATTTATTGGAGTAAAGTATTTTGTCATGTATTCCAATAAAGTATTTTGATAAGAGATTTTTATAAAAGACATTGTCATTTATTGGAGTAAAGTATTTTGTCATTTATTCCAATAAAGTATTTTGATATAATCTGGTCGATCCCCCTTTATGTTATCGTGACTCGTGAGGTACTTTCTTTACCATTACATAATTACAACTTTTATTTAATTGTCATTTAATTAACAACATTATTTAAGTTATGTACTCTAACACTTCTTCTTAAAGTTTACAGTATAATTAAAAATATCAATGAAAAATGATTATTTAAATGTTTTTCTTTGATCAACAGTTCTAGAAACAGTAAGACTTCTTCAAGTTTCTTTCTATTCATCTAAACTATGTAGCCTCTTAGTTATGATCTAAGTTTCCCAACGTCATTGGAGACCATTAGCAAGTTGATGTATTTGTAACTTCAAAAATTATTCTGGTGTATATTATCATTGCATGTTGGTGTACCCCAATTGGAGATGTGTTTTCCTCCTTGCAGGATGTATTTATTATGTCTAGACCCTAAGGTACAACCTCCGTTGTAAGTCGAGGAAATAGTCCCCAGATGTACATCATGTAATGTGTATTTGGAGTCTCTCTAGGAGAAGTCGCCCGTGTTAGTAAAACAAGTCGGCCCAGTCATGTCAAATGTCAGTCATTTGATTAGTATAAATAGGGAGGTACTGTCCTTCATTTATACAGACCTCGCACTCACTTAAGTTCGCATGAGAGAGAGGGACAAGGGATGAGAGATAGATAACTGCCTAATACTTCTTATTAATGGGATTGATCATCTTATGACATAGTCTTTGTGACTATACTATTCTAAGGAATTTTGCGGGGTTTTATCCTTTATGGTTTCCCCAGTAAAAATATGTGTGTCTTGTGTATATGTTATATCTTATGCATCTTGATGTACTTGTTATTCTTCTCGACAAAGACCCTAATTAAGCTAATAAGAACTAGAAAAGCTAACATGGTATCAGAGCCTCTCTGAAAGAAAGCACTATACAACTGTGGAAATTAGGGCTTCCTAGTTCAAGGTGTTCTCTCCACAGATCATCAAGGAAAGAAGGCTAGGCTAACTCGCCTCAGTAGGACGCATATTTTGGTGGAAGGAGTTTCAGATTTGAAGAAGTTTCATTTTTTACCTTGTCACTAGTGCTAGGAGAAACTAGGGAATCAAGTTTCGAAGGATTCCCACCCCAGTCTTCAGAAAGTGACCTTTCTGAGAAACTCTCCTCAAGGAGGCACATCTTTCTATCCAAACATAATTCTCAAACTCCAAGTTTGAAAATTAGGGCTTCTCTATCAAACCCTAGGTCAACCAGCTCCAAAACAAGGTCAAACACCTCAAATTAGTAAAATCTAAATCTTTCCTATTTCTATTTGAGGTTCTCATTTGAAAAGATCACTCACCATACTCAACTTGAGGACAAGATTGGAGGGGCTGATAACTTTCGAGCATGGAAATATAGAACCTCACTAATCCTTGAAGAAAATGATTTTGATTAGTACATCACTGAACAAGTTCCAAAACCACAGGGAGATTAGGCTAAGGCTGCTCATAAGAGAAGCATGGATAAGGCCAAGAGAACCATCGCAAATTCTATTAAGGATTACCTCATCCCCCATATGTCTTCATTCAAGACATCGAAGGAAGTATATGATGCTTTGACAAAGATGTTCGAAGGAAATAACATCAACCAAAAAATGAATTTAAGTATCTAGTTGAAGAATGTGAAGATATAGAACTTCGAGACTATACGGTCTTACTTCACATGGTTGCTCAAATCAAAGAAAAAATTGAAGTGGTTGAAGAGAATGTCGAAGAAGGAGAAATTGTAATGACTACTTTGAATGGTCTCCCTAGATCATGGGACTCATTCATTCAAGGAATTTTTGCAAAAAGGAGACCGATCTCTTTTAGTAGATTTCCAGAAGAATGTGCGCAAGAAGAAGTTCAACTCATGCTAAGAGAAAAGGAGATGGGAGAAACTGAAGATCAAGATCTCAAATTTCACACCAGGAATAACTTCAAGAAGATGGAGAAGAGGGAGAAATTTCATCACAACAAGAATATGGACACAAAACAAAAGAAGACCAAGAAAGATCCTTCCAATGTTCAATGTTATACTTGTGATGAAAATGGACACTTTGCAAGAGATTCTCCCATCAGGAAAAGGAGACACCATTCTCATGTTGTTGAAGATGAGGAACCAACAAAAAAAAAAATTCAAAAGAGAAAAGGATGATTAATATGAAGAGTGTGTGCTAATCTCAGTACTTACTGGCACTATCTTACATGGAAGCAATGATTTTGTTGTGGATAGTAGAGCTTCTAAACACATGATGGGATACAAGGAATCATTCATTAATATGTATAAACATGAGTCACCTTACAAGGTGAAACTTGGGGATGATTACCAATACCCCATAAAAGGGAGTGGAGAAGCTTGATACAATAGTGACTCGAGAAATAATTAAAGATGAAGGATGTGCTATATGTTCTAGGATTGAAGAAGAATCTTCTCTCCATCTCTACACTAGATGCAAAATTGTATGAGAGTTGTGTTTTTCAATGGCCAAATTCTAATGTGGCCCAAAGGAAAGACAATAGAGGATGAAACAGTGATTGGAGAAGAAGATGTAGGCTTGTACAAGCTAAAGGGACAACCTAAAAAAGAATTGGTTCATGAGTCAATTGAACCAAGCAAATTGTGGCACAGAAGGCTTGCACATGCACACTATAGAGCACTACCGATGGCAAGTAAGGAAGTATCTAGGATGCTAGAGATCCAACAAAAGAATGAAGGAATTTTCAAAGGATGTGCACAAGGAAAGAACGCGAAGAAGAAATTTCCCAGTAGTGAGAGCAAGGCCAAAGGAATACTAGAGATAGTTCACTCAGATGTATGTGCACCCATGTATTCTAGCTCATTAAGCGAGTATGTGTATTATGCTTCCTTTCTAGATGACTTATCACATAAGACTTGGATATATTTCATGAAAGGGAAAAATGATTTTTTTCAGTAAGTTCAAGGACTATAAAGCCTTGGTCGAGAACTAAACCGATAGGAATATCAAGACTCTACGGTCATATAATGGTGAATAATTCACCTCAGAAGAATTCAATGAACTCTGTAGAAAATCTAGGATTAAGAAGGAGTTGAGCACTCCATATAATCCTCCGTAGAATGGGGTTGTGGAACGAAATAACCGAACCATCATGGAAGTAGCAAAAGCAATGTTGCATGACCAATATCTTCCTATGCACCTTTGCGTGGAGGAAACAAGAACAACTGTGTATGTACAGAGCTGTACTCCTCATCGAGTGCTTGAAAACAAGACTCTGGAAGAGAATTTCTCAGGATATAAACCAGAAGTCATCCATTTGAGAATATTTGGATTCCCGGTGGACATACATATCCCAAAGGAGAAAAGGACCAAGCTTGACCTGTATGGGAAGAAGGGTATATTCATAGGATACAATGATACATCGACAACCTACCAAACATACTTCCCAAGATTCAAGAAAATCGACATCGGTAGATATGTAACCTTTGATGAATACTCGGCATACTTTATATCTAGGAGGACACTTATTCAAGAGGTCGAGGAACCTGGAGATACAAGAGCCCGAGATATGGAAATTCAGGAATCACTTTCAGAAGACTGTGAAGATCATGACATGGCACAACTACCAGAGACCGTAGAGACAATCCTTGAGAAGGACTCCCATAAGAGGAAACCATCATGGGCATGGGAGCTCATACGAGAAGAAGAAAGGTATGGCACTCTAGAAGGAATACATAGAGAGAGAGAAAGGAAAAATCCCTACAATATCTGTGTGGCCTTGTTGCGTGAAATCGTTGATAAAGAACCTTTTAGCTATGAAGGGGATATAGAAAAGAAATATTGGAAGGATGCTATGATCGAGGATTTCCTTCTTTAGAAAAACTTTGAGATATTCAAAGTTAAAATATAGTACAATGGAAAAAAAACCTATGTATTGGTTAAAACTATGAAATTTTTCAGGATTTCTGTTTTGCATTCAAAAATTTGGCTTATGTTCCAAACATAATAGTTAAAGAAATTCTGGTGCAGCCCGATAGTGAGGGAAAAAGGGGAAAATGGATAGCTAAAATCATGGAGTATGATTTTGATAATAGGCCTACCAAATTGGTAAAGGGACAAGGTCTAGAAAAACTTCTGGTAGAATCAAATTGTTAGGTTTTAGATATTCATATGGTGAATGAACAGTCAATACATGATGCATCAACATAATATGATAAAGAGCATATTTATAGTAGGTATATTGGTTCTTCATGATATGATAAAATTGTTTATTTTTTGTTGCATTTTCAATGTCCTCCTGATATGAATAATTATGAATATATATCATTAAAACTTAAAGCTTTGAAACATGTTTTAATTGATCAAGTTTTATATTGGAAAGATCCTGGAGGCATATTAATTAAATGTTTGGATAGAGAAGAAGTTGATGTTGTTACTACAGAATAACATGGGGATGCATGTGGGGGACATAAATATTGGAAAGGAATTGCATTTAATATTTTAAGAGAAGGTTACTATTTCCCTACTCTTTTTACAGATGTATATCTGCATGTCAAAGCTTGTATTGAATGTCAGACATTTGCAGGTAAGCACAAGTTGCATTATTTACCCTTAAAACTAATTGCAATAGATGTTTCATTCAAACAATGGGGTTTAGACTTCATAGGATAAATTCATCTTTCCTGTAGTGGCCATCATAAGTGGATTTTGACTGCCACTAATTTATTTACCAAGTGGGTGGAAGAAATTCCCACAAGAAAAGAAACAGATAAAGCCATTATCAATTTCCTTCAAGATAATATTTTGAGTAGATTTGGTTGTCCAAGGAAGTTAGTGTTTAGGTACACAGGGTGCTCCCAAAAGACCGAACACCTTCAGAAACCACTTCACACAAATAGATCACAGATCAACACACCGATGTTTGTCATGTGGTTAAAACCCTCAAGAGGGAAACAGTCCATGGCCCCAGCCAAATAGCTACTTGGAGCAATTTATTATGCAAAAGAAAGAAAGTTACATGAGCTTCTCATAATCAATCAACTAGCCAAGGACCCTCTACGCTCTTTAAATAGAGATCATATACCAATTGGGTGTTAAGCCACGGATCAATGGTAGGTATGATCTAAGAGAAGTTGAACCATCGGATCACTCTATGTCTAGAACATATCGTGACCGTCGGATTAGAATATTTACAAATGCATACTAATGCATACTAAAGAAACACACTTTTACCTAACAGATGTATTACACAAGTTGATCTTAACTAACTCCTAAGTGTTTAAATATCCTAACATCCCCCCTTAAGAACAAGTTGGGATAGGATTGAAGGATTTACAAAACTGACACTATTAGGAGAAGGAAGGAGGCATTAGATCCTATCCCCCCTTAAGGACACATTCCTGAAGTCCTAGCATAGACCGAAGTTTAGAAAACTTTGATTCTGTAAGAGACTTGGTGAAGATGTCTGCAACTTGATAATCTGTAGGGAAATAGAGAACTTCAATAACACGATCATGAACAAGATTTCTGATGAAGTGCATGTGTAGCTCAATGTGTTTGTTGCGCTGATGTAGAACTGGATCTTTGGCAAGCTTTATGGCACTTTGTTTGTCACACCAAAGTGGAGTAGGCTGCTGTTGCTCAAATATAAACTCTGAAAGGATCTGTCGAAGCCATAAAGATTCCTGACTATCATTAACTGTGGCTCGATATTCTACTTCTGCTGAAGAAAGAGCAAGAGCTTGTTGTTTCTTACGAGCCCAAGTGACAGGTATAGATCCTAGACTGAAAACATAACCTGCAGTAGAATTTCGATCACCAGGATCACTGGCCCAATCTGAATCAGTGAAACCAACCAACAAAGGTTTCCCCCCTGTACTGTAATGAATCCCAAACTGAATTATACCTCAAATATATCGAAGTATTCTTTTAGCTGCTTTCCAGTGACTTTCATGAGGAGTTTGCATATAATGGGCAACGCGACCAACGGCAAAGGAAAGGTTAGGATGGGAATGAGTCAAGTATAAAATACTACCAACAAGCTGATGATATAAGGTGGCATCTACTTCAAGGGAAGTACAAGTGGCAAAAAGTTTGATTCCAGACTAGAAGGGAGAAGGGGCTGGTTTATAATCTTCGATGTGGAAGCGACGAATAAGGTCACAAGCATACTTAGACTGGGAGAGAAAGATTCTTTCTTTGGTTTGCAAGACTTGGAGACTAAGAAAATAATGCAAATGTCCTAAGTCTAACATTTCAAAATTTTGCTTAAGACTGGATTTCACATGGGTTATAAGTTTAGGGTCACTACCAGTAAGGATAAGATCATCAACATAAAGAACAAGTATGATGAGATGGTTTCCTACTTTCTTGGTATAGACATTGGGATCAGAATGGCATCTAGAAAAACTAGTGTCAAGGAGAAAGCTATCCATTTTGGCATACCAATCTCTAGGAGCTTGCTTAAGGCCATATAAAGATTTCTTAAGGAGACAAAAAAGGATAGAGTTATTCTGAACATATCCAGGAGGTTGTTCCATGTAAATTTCCTCATGTAAATCATCATGTAAGAAGGCGGACTTGACATCCATTTGATGGAATTCCCAGTTATGTAAGGATGCAAGGGAAAGAACAAGGCGGATGAAGTTCATTTTTGCTA
This sequence comes from Pseudotsuga menziesii, assembly GCA_001517045.1. Classification (NCBI taxonomy): domain Eukaryota; kingdom Viridiplantae; phylum Streptophyta; class Pinopsida; order Pinales; family Pinaceae; genus Pseudotsuga; species Pseudotsuga menziesii. Next base: position 149,040 of record LPNX010795862.1, read on the forward strand.
CAGGGGTTAAGGTTTCATTGTAGTCAATCCCTTTAACTTGGGAAAAACCTTTGGCAACTAACATTGCCTTAAGTCTTTCAACACTTCCATCTGATCCTTACTTAGTTCTATAGACCCATTTACATCTGACAAGTTTTCTTCCTTTTGGAAGAGGAACAAGATCCCAAGTATCGTTTACCATTAAGGAACGATATTCTTCATCCATAGCTGCATCCCAATCTGGATTTCCTGAAGCTTTTGCAAATGTTTCTGGATCATGATTTTCGAAAACTTGAGCCAAAATATAAGAGGCTCTCTGAAACTGAGAACGTGTTCGACGTTGATCTCTAGGATCATCGGCAAGATCACCAGCTGCTTCACATGTTGAATGGACCCATCGAGGAAGTATTGGTGCTGGTTCAATTGGAGGAACATGAGCAGGAAGAGGTGGATTTTTATCCTCACTGTCATCATCAGAAACTAGAGTTGGAAACTTGCAAGGAAGCTGGAAGAAGAAGACGAAGAAGGCACAATCGTCAAATCAGGCTCGCAGGCCAAAGATGGCACACCCGCCAAGTTAGGCTCGTAGGCCAAGATATTTTCATCAAATTTAACATCTCTTCTAATGATTATATCATGTGAATGGGGATAAAGAATTCTATAACCTTTTACATCTTCAGAATATCCAACAAATATGCACTTTTCACTTTTAGGCTACAATGCTTTCCGTTTTTCATCTGGAATGTGAGCCCATGCTTCACAACCAAACACACGAAAGTGACTTACATCTGGTTTAATTTTACTCCATGCTTCTTTCGATGTTATACCTTGTAAAAATTTAGTGGGTGTGCGATTAACTATATAATTTGCACAATTTATGGCCTCAACCTAATATTGAAGACTTAGTCCCTTAAATTGGATCATACAATTAGCCATTTCTTTTAAAGTGCGTTTCTTCCGTTCAGCTACACCATTTTGTTGTGGTGTATATGGAACAGTGTGCTGTTGTTGGATTCCTTGTTCAGTGCAGAAAGTAGTGAACTTGTTGTTAACATATTATCCTCCATTGCCAGCTCTTAACTTAATAATTTGATGACCAGATTGTTTTTCAACAAGGGCCTTGTAGGCCAAGAACATGTTAAATACTTCGCTCTTAAGTTTTAGGAAGTAAACCCAAGTGCGTCTAGAGTAGTCATCAATGAAAGTTAAGAAATATTTGAAACTAGAAAAGGAAGAAAATGGAAGAGAGCCACACAAGTCACCATACACAAGCTCCAAGGGAACCAAGGCGTGCCAAGATGCACGTTTGTCAAAACTATCCCGATGATGTTTTTCGAGTACACAACCGGAACAAACACCATCCTTGCAAGATATTGGTAGAAGACCAGTCACCATATTGTCTTTACATAGTTGTTGCAATGAGCGATAATTTAAGTGACCAAATCGCTCATGCTAAAGTTTTCTCAAGTTATCACTATGAGCAACAAAAACTAAAGGAAAATGTGATGACCCAAAGCTGTTAAATTTGTACAACCTAGTAATATCATCAACAATTCCAATAGCAAGGACATTTTGAGGATTTCTAAAATCCTTGATTACAACTTGGTGAGGTGTAAACGTCATAGTTTTACCTTCACCTGAATAAGTAATTTGATAGACTGATAACAAATTGCAGGAAATTTTTGGAACACATAGTAGTACATCATTGAAATGACCATTTTTTACTGGAACTATTCCAGATCCTACAACACTTAGAGATCTTTCATCACCAACAAATATTTGTTTGGTGTTACATTCATGCGTAGTAGAAAAGATGGATTTATCCTTAGCCATATGATAAGATGCTCCAGAATCAATAAGCCATTCATTTGAAGTAGAATAAGAAGATGCGGTATAAGAGTAACTAGAAGCACAAAGTGCATGTCCATGAGAGTTAGATTCTGAAGAAAAATCTATGCTGATGTTTCATTGCTTCTTCCCAGGCTTCCATCTTCTCGAAACACTTAGATTCATCATGATTATCTTTCCCACAAAAATTGCAATGATGCTCAGTCATTTTTCCTTTTTGCTTGGATCCTTTGTCATCTTTTAAAGGAGGAGTTGACTGAGAGGGTTTGGAACCCTTGTTGTTTGGCTTATTATTGCAAAAATTCTGTTTTTTGGGAGGCTTGGAATTTTCTTTCTGTTGGTACAATAAGGATTTCCCAGATGTCTCTGCATTGTTAATTATTCCAAGATGAATGAGCTTATCTTGCTCTCTAATTAAGGAATCACAAAAGGATTCAAGACTAGGCTCTTGATAGTTAGCTGTAGTCAAGGATTCTTTCATGGAGTAGAATGTAGATACAAAAACAGAATATGCAGGTCCAAGTTTTGAAAGAATATGATAAATACATTGTCTCTCTTCTTTCTTAATCTTGCATTCGACACATAATAGTCTAAGAGTTTTATACTTAAATAAATATTCTTGAATGCATGAAAAATAATTTGGATTCAAGGAAAGCAACTCATTCTCAAGTTGATGACCTCGAATTTCATTGTGTTTATCAAACACAGATTCCAACTTTTCCTAAGCGAGATTAGGTTCATCAATTCCAGATATGTGGAATCGCAAATCAGTAGAGATTAACATCTCAATCAATTCACGAGCTTCATCACATCGATTTTCTCATTTAATTTTCTTATCATCATTAGAGGGTTCTGTTTCTTTCCCTGAGGTAATCCTGAAAAGTCCTCTACTTCGCAAAAAATCCTCCATACGATATTTCCATGAGAAATAGTTAGAATTTGCAAATATAATATCACAAGGGGCGGCCATACTATAAAATAATGGATGAAAGAATAGAAACTAATTGTCTGTATGCAAAGAGCTCAAAAAAATATGCGGTTTAAAAAAAAACATCACTTAAAACTGATTCCAAATGATGAAGTTATGCTTGATCAAAGAAAATGTTGAAGATGTCCCCAATAGTGACGGGGCAGATATTAACTTTACCAACAAAAAAAGAAGCCCCCTCTTTCCAAGATCAACCTTTGACAATCACTTTTACAATAAATTTGTTTTGAAGTGAATCACTTTTGTAGAATAAGTGATCACTTTTACAATAATGTGACTTTTAAATAGTGCGACAATAAATTAAAAGACTTAAGTGACTCACTTTTATTTTATTTTATTTATGTGAGATGCACTTTTACAATAAAGTAACTTGAAAATAGAAATTGCATGCACTAAAAAGTAGCTTGATAAGACTTGAACTCAAGACTTATCAAGGTGTAAAACAACTTTGGACCAAGTGAGCTAAGTTTAAAAGGTACATAAAAGTATGGAAAGAAGAAGGGGGATTTTTTTTTACTCTTCTCTCTCGTTTTCCGTGCTTGCTTTCTCTTCCTGCAAATCACAAAAAAAATGAAAAACAAAAACAAAAACAAAAAAATTTCCACACAATAGGGTTAGATCTTGGTTAGCTTACCCAGAAAGTCTACGTTTTCAAGTTTTCTCGTTGTTTCTGATTTGCCATGATCGCACAAGGTGCACGACAAAGAGCATAATAGCCAAGAAGACAAGAAATTTTTTTTCCCTTATTATTTCTGATTCGTCGCGATCTCACAAGGTGCACAACAAAGAGCATATGTAGTCAGGAAAAAAAAATTCTGAGACTAAAACATAAAAGATCTAATAATAAACTAATAAAATATGAGAGATTTAAAAAAAAAACAAATCCGTCACTGTAACATTATACCTTCAAATTTGCAAAAATAGGTGTTTTTGGAGCAAACGGGAATGGTTTTCGGTGAAATGAAAACTATTTTCCAATGGAAATGACACTCTGAATGTAATGGAATAGCTCCCACATGCCAAAAATACATAGAAAATCCAAAACCAGAAACCCTTTCAAAGTTTCAGCAACACTGGTTCCAGATCTTGATCAAAACTGAAAGCGGCTCTTCATAAAAGCTCTGATACCATGTTCGGGTACATAGGGTACTCCCAAAATATTGAACACCTTCAAAAATTGCTTCACACAAATATTTCATAGATCAACACACCGATGTTTGTCACGTGGTTAAAATGTTAGTTTTTCATCATATAAGCTAGCATTATGATCTTAGGATCTTTTCACTAAGAGAATAACAAGCACAACAATAAAACATAAGCACGTCACAAGAGACAAGAGACACAAAGAGTTTTCCTCGAAGAAACCATAAAGGAGAAAACCCCGCAACTTCCTCAGAGATAGAATCAGCACCAAAACAGTAAAACCGAAAAACAGTGAGATGATCTCCACACAGGAGCAGTCTCTCTCTCTCACACTGAGAGAGCTTCTCCTCTCTCACTCATGCACCCCAATGAGTGAGTGTGAGTCTTGCAAATGAGATAAGAAGAGAGGCTCACTCTCTATTTATATTCTTTCATTCACTTGAAGTGCACTCCAACATGTCGGCCTCACTTAACAATTACTTACTAGAGCCGACATCTGTAGGAGTGTCGAATAACCCTAGTGCCCCACCACTTGTGGGGACTTTGCCTCCTCTCACTAATAGGAGGGTAACATAATGGTGGGGACTATTTCCCCAACTTACAATGACTCACCTAGGGCCGACTTCACTAGGATAGTCTAATAACACAAGGGCCCCACAATTGTGGGGACTTTAACCCTTGACCAATAGGAGGGTTACCCACAATGACTTGACATGAATTTCTCATTAGAAACTTCCCAGAATAAACATCGGGGTATGACATGACTCAAATACATTACAATACATCCCGGAATAAACATCGGGTTACAATAGATAAGAAATACAAGTGAATACATTCTGAAGTTACAATTACATCAACACTCCCTCTTAAATAGGAAGGTATTCTCTCGACACAATGTATCAGCACAAGTCTTCTTCTCTGTATCATCTGGGTCATCGTCAGGTGTTCGTCATCTTCATCTTCAAGTCATCTTCATCTGTAACTCATCTTCATTTTCAATTCATCTTCATCTAGATCTAGATCATCACTCGATTTAGATCATCTCTGCTGGATCATCTTCACTAGATCTAGATCATCATTGGATCTGGATCATCACTGCTGGATCATCTTCACTGGATCTAGATCCTCACTCGATCTGAATCAGTACCATGGGTGCTATCTCATGATTCTTCTCGTCACAGGAAGTTCTCCAGAGCCAGCCCTTTTTCATGCTCATTATAGGCCTAGCCTCCATGTAGGTCTTCGCCCAACACTTATATCTGACCTACTCATCAGAAAGGCACACCCAACACTCACATCTGATCATGTAGTAAACTACAATCACATCAGAAAGGCCCAGCACTTATATCTGAGTACGTGGGAACACATCCCTCAGTCACATAAGAAAGGCTCTGCACTTACATCTGAGCATGTGGGAACACATCCCTCAGTCACATCAGAAAGGCTCTGCACTTACATCTAAGCACGTGGGAACACATCCCTCAGTCACATCAGAAAGTCTCCTGCACTTACATCTGAGCACGTGGGAACACATCCCTCAGTCGCATCAGAAAGGCTCTGCACTTACATCTGAGCACGTGGGAACACATCCCTCAGTCGCATCAGAAAGGCTACTGCACTTATATCTGAGCACGTGGAAACACATCCCTCACTCACATCAGAAAGGCTACTGCACTTATATTTGAGCACGTGGGAACACATCCCTTATTCGCATCAGAAAGGATACTGCACTTATATCTGAGCACATGGGAACACATCCCTCAGTCGCATCAGAAAGGATACTGCACTTATATCTGAGCATGTGGGAACACATCCCTCAGTCGCATCAGAAAGGCTCTGCACTTACATCCATCCCGGCAGGAACACATCCTGCTCATAGTGATAGAAGGGCTTGCACTCATATCTGATCATGAGGGAACACATCCCAGCAATCATATTAGAATGGCCCCCAGTCCTCCTTGACCGAGCTACCTGGTAACTGACCAGGTGCCTCCATTCTCCTAGAGAATGGAAGTTGCCCTTACATCTGACCTACTCGTCGGAATGGCCAACACTCACATCTGACATGGAAGGAACTTAATCCTTTAGCCATGACAGAATGGTTCAGCCCTTACATCTGATCAAGTGGGAACACATCCCTCTATCACATCAGAATGACTACTCAGTCCTACACTAAGTGTTCCTGGTAACTGACCAGGTGCCTCCATTCCTAGAATGGAAATTGCCCTTACATCTGTCCTACTCGAAAGAATGGCCAACACTCATATCTGAAATGGAAGGAACCAATCCTCTCACCATGATAGAATGGCTCAGCCCTTACATCTGACCTGCTCATCAGAATGGCTATGGATCTCAGCACTCATATCTATCATGGAAGGAACCAATCCTCTCACCATGACAAAATGGCTCAGCCCTTACATCTGACCATGGAAGGAACCAATCCTCTCACCATTTCAGAATGGCTATGGGACTCATCACTTTCCCTTGGAGGAAATATCAATCTGGAGAACACCAAGCTTCTCCCTGAAGTACTCGAACTTCACTCTAGCTAATGGATTCATCAATACATCATCTATTTGTTCCTTCGTCGCAACATACTGGAGCTTCACAACTCCTTTCTGCACCATATCCCTAATATAGTGATACTTGATCTCGATATGCTTCGTTTTGTCATGGAACACTGGATTCTATGACAACTTCACGCAACTTTGGTTGTCACAATGTATACAAGTAGCATCCAACTGGAGATCAAATATATCAGATAGTAGCTTCCGCAGCCATACTACCTCACAAATAGCTGAACAAGCTGCAACATACTCTGCTTCAGCTGTACTTCGTGCCACATAGGATTGCTTCCTGCTAAACCAAGAGATCACACCTGATCCCATACTGAAGCAACACACTGAAGTGCTCTTCCTATCGATGGCACTTCCTGCCCAATCTGAATCAGCATAACCCTCCAGGTTAATATTCTGATTCACATCATATTTGAGCCCATAATCAACTGTACCCATGCATGATTTGCAACCATCAGATGAACATGTCTCAATGTGTTCACAGCAAAGAAAATATCCGATCTCAGGTACATCAAGGACCCAATCATCTGACGATACATCGTAGCATCAATCGTCTCTGATGAAGCAACACTTAATAGCTTCAAGTTCGATGCCATAGGTGTGGTCATGCAGTCCATCATCCTGAACCTCTTCAGGATCTCTACCGCATACTTCCTTTGTCCACACCTCCATGCCTAGAAAATAGTGCATCGACACATAACAGGAGCATCACTGGTCTTCCACCTTCAACCTTGAAGCAAAGGTTGGAATCCACTTTACTCTCAGTAAAGCCTAGAGTCATCAGTAATCTATCCATCTAGTCATACCATGTCGAACCTCAAGATATTCTGTACTCCCTCTGAAGCAGAGCATCGTACTCCCTCTGTCTTCCGTACTCTATGCACTGAAGCATTCTGTACTAGAGTGACAAGTAGCTTCCTATGCTACTAATATTCTATGTATCCATATAGTGTATAGACTTTCATCTTCGACTTTGTAGCAAAGGTTAAGATCTTCATCAAGCTGGCTGCAAATGTCTCCTTGTAGTTTATGCCTTCTTTTCATGAGAAGCCTCGTGCTACGAATCTTTCTTTGTACGATGTTTCCATCCACTGCATGATGGAACTACGAACTTCCCTTCATGTATCGAAACTGTATCCTAGACATCATTTACGTTGAACTGGTCTTCCATTTCTTCTTGGTTACTTCTTCATGGCTGGAAGGTTCTATATTAATGATGTCACTGTATTCGTCATGTTATTCTTTGTCTTTGAACTGTCGTCACTTGTTCTTCGGAACAAGTATTCATTCTTCTTTGCTTGTAGGCGATTATGTATGCGATCTTTCCTACAAGTCAAATGCATTTGTATGGTTAGAAACATTTCATATGAAATATTCATACTGGAAAATTCTTATGCATAAATATATGACCATGCAATTACTTTAGCCAATACAACATTCATCCATATCTCATGAAACTTTCTAGATGCCTTCCATCTCTACTAGGACAACATTGAGATTGTGCACCAATATAATATGTCAGCAAAGATGTTTCATTCTAGATAAGTAGCAATGGAGAATTTGTATAGCACCATGAACTACTTACCCATCACATGCATATTATTAGTATTCTGTCATTAATATAAACATCCTATCATGCATAATACTTTAACTAAATATAAACAAATACATAACAAAACAATGAAATGACAATTGAATACTTATCTTTATTTGTTTCGTGGGTAGACTTCTTCTTGAGCCTTCAACTTCATCATCTTCTTCATTCATAATAACATCATTTCTTATCCAAATGCTAAGGTGGATAAGAAGTTCTTCAAGAGTTGAGATCTTCATATTCCTCATCGATTGAGGGATCTTCTTTGGAAGGTGAGAGCTTGATCTTCAGTGGATTCCATCTTTCTTTTTCTCTTCTTATGAAAGGAGATTCTTCTTCTTCCCAAAGTCTGCTGAAAGTATTCACTTCCTTCTGGAACACATTCCTTGAATGAATGAATTCTATGATCTTGGGAGACCATTCAAGGTGGCTATCACCACTTATGCATTCTTCACTTCTTCTTTTACCGCTTTAAGTTTTTCTTTGATTTGAGAGACCCTTATGACTGCATGGTCTCTGCATTCTGGATCATCACATTCTTCAACTGATTTCTTAAGGTCATATTCCGATTTCTGTTCTTCCCTTAAAATAGATTGGTCAAGGAATCAAACATCTTTGGTGTATTTAAGGAAGAAACCTGTAGTACAAGTTGATTCGTGACTGAATCAACAATGACCTTCTTGGCCTTGACCATGTTCTTCTCGTGTAAGGCTTCTAGACTCATCTCCCTCTGGAACTGGACCCTCTCTACTCATGTAGGTGTCCAATTCATTTTCTTTAGAGAGATCAAATACTTCCATGCTTGGAAGTTTTCAACTTCACCAAGCTTATCATCAAGCTGATGTGATAGATCACTTTGAAATAATAACCTCAAATGAAAATAGCAAAGGATTAGATCTTACCGATTTGAGATGTCCGTCCTGGTTCCAGAGTTGGCTGATCTAGGGTTTGTCATAGAAACCCTAATTTTTAAAAATTGGAATCTTTCAGATCTAATTGGATAGATAGATAGATATCTTCAAATGGAGTTGTCCAATGTACTCCTTTTCTGAAAATAGTGGAGGGAAGCTCCCGGAACAGGAAGCCCTAGTTTTCCAATTTCTTCTGTAGAAATTCCTATTACTGTTTCTATGATATCTCCAAAATTACTGCTCCTCTATGTTTGAAATTTCTCACTATGGTAACCTCACATGTCTCTGATCCAAAAACATAGTTTTCATCAGAATTGGTTTCACCATTTGGGATTTATGATCCTTTTCCCAAGGTGACCTGTTACAGGACTGTTCAGAACAATGAAGTTGTACAGAATTCCACGTGTCACTGGTTCATCTTCTGAGTCTGATATTTAGACCACTGAAATTACAATCCATTCCCTTGTTGGAACATATTCATAAATTCCATTTGGACCTCTGTATGCCAATATATTGCAATTCTCCCCAAGTGTTCTGTTTAGGGATGAATTCTGGAAGAGGCTGGAATCCTAACTTGGAGGGATCACATATCCAAGAATATAGAGAATATGAGGCTGTGTTTTGGACACAGTGTTCATCATGCATTTATATTAGGCCCCTGCAATTTTCATCTTCTAATCCTTCTTCAATATCGAGATATAGCGAGTGTACCAAAACTTAGCAGTTTTAGTATTTAGGGTTTTTCTAGCTCGGGGTCAAACTAGGGTTTGACTTTCCCGGAGTTTCACCCAACCAAATTTCTTGATCTAGGTCTCCAAAATTCGGTTTTGATGAGGAGAACAATCTTATGCTGGGCTCACTCAAAAATTCCTCTTCTGTAGAAATCCCTAATTTTCGCATCGAAAACTGAAAATGCTCAGAATCGAATTCTGCTTCGACAGAAAGATGCGCCCTTCAATGGAGAGTCAGCCTAGCATAATTTTGTTGATGGATTGTAGAGAGAGACCCAAAAAGTAATAAGCCCTAGCTTTTGTAGCTGGACAATGTCTTCTTCTCAGGTTAGCTCTGATACCATGTTAGTTTTTCATCATATAAGCTAGCATTATGATCTTAGGAAATTTTCACTGAGAGAATAACAAACACAACAATAAAACATAAGCACATCACAAGAGATAAGAGACACAAAGAGTTTTCCTCGGGGAAACCATAAAGGAGAAAACCCCGCAACTTCCTCAGAGATAGAATCAACACCAAAATAGTAAAACCGGAAAACATTAAAATGATCTCCACACAGCAGTAGTCTCTCTCTCTCACACTGAGAGAGCTTCTCCTCTCTCACTCATGCACCCCAATGAGTGAGTGTGAGTCTTGCAAGTGAGATAAATAGAGAAGCTCACTCTCTATTTATATTATTTCGTTCACTTGAAGTGCACTCCAACATGTCAGCCTCACTTAACAATTACTTACTAGAGCCGACATCTCTAGGAGTGTCTAATAACCCTAGTGCCCCACAACTTGTGGGGACTTTGCATCCTCTCACCAATAGGAGGGTAACACAATGGTGGGGACTATTTCCCTAACTTACAATTACTCACCTAGGGCCGAATTCACTAGGATAGTCTAATAACCCAAGGGCCCCACAACTGTGGGGACTTTAACCCTTGACCAATAGGAGGGTTACCCACAATGACTTGACATGACTTTCTCATTATAGAAAATTCCCAGAATAAACATTGGGGTATGACATGACTCAAATACATTACAATACATCCTGAAATAAACATCGAGTTACAATATATAAGAAATACAAGTGAATACATTCCGAAGTTACAATTACATCAACATAAAACCCTCGAGAGGGAAACAGTCCACGGCCCTAGCCAAATAGCTACTTGGAGAAATTTATTATGCAAAAGAAATAAAGTTACATGAGCTTCTCATAATTGATCAACTAGACAAGGACCCTCTACGCTCTTTAAATAGATATCATAGACCAATCGGGTGTTAAGGCACGGATCAATGGTAGGTATGATATAAGAGAAGTTGAACCGTTGGATCACTCTATGTTTAGAATATATCGTGACCGTCGGATTAGAATATTTACAAATGCATACTAATGCATACTAAAGAAACACACTTTTACCTAACGGATATATTACACAAGTTGATCTTAACTAACTCCTAAGTGTCTAAATATCCTAACAATTAGTTATTGATAATGTTCCATCCTTCAAGTCCAAAAGTAAATTTTTGTGAAGAAAATAGCATCATATTGAAACATTCCACACCTTATTACTCTCAGGGGAATGGATTAGCAGAATCCACTAATAAGAATATTGTGAATAGTGTTAAGAAGATATTATTTCAAAATAAAAGGACCTGGGATATTAAACTAAAGTATGCTCTCTAGGAAGATAGGGTAATTGTAAAGAAATTAATTGGAACATCACCTTTTCAACTTGTTTATGGAATCAATTCATTTTTTCCTGTACAACTAAGTTTTCCAGCAATAATTTTTTTGCAAGATATAGAGGAGGAACCTAATGGAATGAAAAGAAGAATGTTCTAGATAGTCAAATTGCAACAAGAAAGAGAAGCAATAGTGGAAAAAGTTGAAGTTTATAAAAAGAAGGTAAAGGAAAATTTTGACAAAAATGTCAAGAAAGACACTTTCTCACTTGGTGATGCCATTCTCAGATGGGATGCACGAAATGAAGAAAAAGGTAAACATGGAAACTTTGATAATTTGTGGCTGGGACCTTTTACAATAATTAATATTCTGGGAAATAACACTTTTGTTTTGAAAATTATGAATGGTGATGAGGATGCAGGACCAATAAATGGGGAGTTCTTGAAACATTTCCATACATACTGAATTGAATTTTTCATATTCATTGTAGATACCATTATAGTTTATGTATATAAGACTCCATCCAATAAAGTAGTTTGATTTCAGAGGTATGATTCTAGCAACTTTTTCTAAATGCATGTGGTTAGGATGTTCTTAAAGCCTCACAAGGAGAGATTTATCCCCAATCGAAGCCAGAGGTTATTCCTATATTTGTACCTTAGTTCTACTTTAGAAATTTGTTCCTAGAAGATTAATTTTCCTAGTTTCACGTTAGTTTATCTTTTAAATTTTAAGTTTACCTTAGTTTTACCCTAGACTTTAGATTCTTTTAAGTAGTTGATTTTATCAATGTTCTATTTTAAAACAAACAAGGCTCAACTTTTCATTAATATTTTAAAGTTCTTTATTGGAATATATGCATAGCCTAATGTGTGAATGGCTTAATTTTCTAAATAAATAAAATCTTTACCTATACATGATGAAGGTTCGATGGTTTTATGGTGATGGTACTTCATTTATGATTTTAGTACATATTGACAGCGCATTAAACATTGGAGGATATGATAGCATTGTTGGATAGTTTCCACCTGTTAAGAACTGATGACACATGGTTTACAAATAGTCCTTCTGAATAATGAAATTGAAAAGAGCTTAGGTTTTGTGTCAAGGAATGAGTACAATGTAATTATTCCTAGATGTACAATGAGATTTTTTATATTTTCAAAAGATCACGGATTCAAACACTCAGTTAACCCTGCAGACTGTTAGTCAACCTTTCTCTGCACAATTTAGGTTTGTTTGAATTTTTTTACAGGAATTGAAGATATAAGAGCCTCCATATCATGATGGCAGTGGTTAAAATAATTAGTGGTAATATCTGTAAATTGGAGCCAGATAATGTTAAATGGATGGAGGAATTCATAGGATGTACAGAAAGAATGAAGACTGTGGGTTGGTTTTCATTATGTCAACGAATGAAAGGATACAATTTGCAAGTAACATATGATTTTATAAACAATTATCAAGACTCTGTAATGGATTTTCAAACACTAGTTTTCACGGCAGATGGAGTTACCATTACAGAGGCCATTGGTGTACCTATTGAAGGTGAAAACTTTGGTTTAAAAACATTTGTTTGAAGTTAATCTCATTCAATTTTTGTTTCCTAGTTTTTTGAAAGTTTAGAATGGAGTAAAGGTATTCATCTAAATAGGGTTAAGCCTGAATGGAGAGATATTTTAAGGGTGCTTCAGCATTATATTACTTGTGAGGGATTTTTTGCTACTATATTCAGACATCATTTGAGGTTTTCGTTGCATATTAATGGAGAATCTAAACAAAACTTACCTTATTACCTGTTGAATACTGTTGAAAAAATGATTACACAGTGTTGGTTTATTGGTCAATACTGAGACGGGGGTGAATTAGTATTGATATATTTTTACTATTTCAACCACTTTTTAAATATATCATTAAATACACATAGCAACAAGAATACACATAACACAATTTTAATGTGGAAGTCCAATAGGGTAAACCACCAATACATGCTAGTACTGCAAAATTGTTATTTACAAATAGTTTTGCATGCTACTATAGATACGAATGATATTACACCCTATTTACCAGCAACTACTAGAAGGAGGCTACGTCCCCCTAGTTTATCAACTACTACTGAAAGGATGCTATGACACCTTATTTACTAGCTACCACTAGAAGGTGGCTACGACCCCCTATTTTATCAGCTGCTACTGAAGGGATGCTACAACACCCTTTTTTATTAGCTACGAATGACAGGATGTTCTTACAACCTATTTACTAGCTTCTGCTGCAAGGAGGAAACAACCCCCTGCAAGCCCATTTATTTCCCTAGCACTACCCTTCCACCCTAATATGTTTTCTTGTAATATACTAGATTTCTTTTCCCTCCATTCTCCTACACACCCACTGGTCTCTGTTTCTGATTTTCTGATCTGGACCTCGAGACCACTTCTCTCACTCATACTTCTGCGTATAAGTAACTTCACATTTCTTGCAGATGTATTGTTATGGAAACACACCCTTTCAAATCTGATAATCACACTTATCATAATTTTGTTTATGAACATTTAATTATTAAAATTAAAACTATCAAATACTCTTCTAATAATGGCGTATAGTCTCTTCATACTTGCAGGAATCACTTGTAAGGATTGCAGGGAATATTTACTACATGTAAATATCAAACCAGAACATTCTCCTGCACCCTTTCATTCATTCAACACCTTAGAATTCATTTCTACAACTCGACTTAACGTTTTCTGGTGCTTCTGCAAGCTCCTTTCCATAAGATCCTTTTCGCAATTTCCTTTCTACAAGCTTCTTTCCACAAGCTCCTTTCTGCAAGCTTCTTTCCGCAATTTTCTTCCGCACCATCGATATTTTGCAAAGTTTTTCCTGACCTTCGATATTATGGATTGTGGGCTGGGGATTATGGGTTCAAAGAATATTTAAATGTTATTTCCACAATTCCCTTTCTGCATTTTTTCTTCTACACCATCGATCTCTTTTAGTGGAACTAATCTTAGCCGTCTGATCTTGATCTTTTGCAGAACTTTAGATTTTTCTCCTAACTATCGAAACTAATCCTTAACTATCGAATCTAGTGTGGTACTAATATAAGTCATGTGATATTGATTGTTGCAAAACTGATCCTTAATCATCGGATCTCGTGAAGGATGCTTCCTGGACATTGATTTTAGATCAAATGCAGATCTCACCATGATTTTGTGGATCTACACGATTTCTTTACGGAAATCCCTTGTGACTATTTCTAACAGTTTTGAAGATTTTTATACATAGAGAATTTCATCATGTTGCTAATTATAAGGAATTTATAAACACTCTCGCAGATATAGTTTTCGTTGAATAATTTATAAACACTCTTGTAGATATAGTTTCTTTGTTCTTCAAATGTTACATATACTCTATCTCCCGTTCATTTCACTCTTTTGTAGTTCCACTCTTCATTTGTCTAACCATATTTTTCATTCATACTGCATCTCTATTTCCACACGAACTTCGTTCTTTGTTTCATTAATGTTTACATCATACTGTTGACACAGTCTTGGAAGTCTTCAGACTAGTCATTCATATTGTCTTGTCATCCATGTCCATCTCATCCATTTCTTTTGTTATAAATGAAATTTTATGACACCATAATATTCCATGTCATCATATATGTCATTCCACATCCTCAACTATGCCATACCATGCCATCACTACCTTAGTCTTTCACTGAGTTTGTCCTGCCATCATATCCACTAGTTATTCCTTTGTCATTCGTGAACACCTTTGACATCAATTCCAACTATATACCCAACAATATCCCCCTTTGGCATTGATGGAAACCTCTAAGCATTCTCCCCATTTGACAACAATGACAAAGGATAACCTGTTATGACCATGTTGTACCTATTTTAATATAGGATTTCCTATCTTTCTACTTTCTGACAACTCCCCCTATCAACATATCTTCCCCTGCAATTGTGCTTCCTCCTCTTAGTGCTTTTGTAAAGGAACTACTCCCATCTTCTATCTAAGATGCTTAAAAACATGCTTAGGAAGTGGTTTGGTGAAAATGTCAACAATATGTTCTTTTGTGTCAATGTATTCTAATTTGACAGCTTTTTGAGATACATGTTCTCTTAGATAGTGATACTTGATTGGTATATGTTTTGTCTTAGAATGCATGATATCATTTTTAGACATATTTATAGCACTAGTGTTATCACAGTTGATCACTATTGGATGTTCATATTTTATGAGTAGATATTCTAGGGTTTGTTTCATCCAAATCACCTAAGTACACCATAAGGCGATAGCAATATATTCTGATTTTGCCATAGAGAGTGAAATGGAGGATTGTTTTTTACTTGACCATTATACTAAACAATTTCCTAGAAAGAATGCTTCTCCACTAATACTTTTTCGATCATTAACACTTCTTTCCCAATCTGCATCAGTAAACACTTTCAAGGTAAAGTCTTGTCCTTTTGGATACCATAAACGATACTCCATGGTGCCTTTTAGACATTTGAAAATCCTTTTTACTGCTGTTACATGTGTTTCTTTGGGAGCTGACTGGAATCTAGCCACCAATCCAACAACTTGCATCACATCTGGTCCTGTGGCTCTCACATATAGCAGATTACTAATCATGGATCTAAACATGGTATGATCTACTTCCAGAGATTCATAACCCTTCTTAACTTGCAACCAGTGACCATAGAAGTACCAACGGGTTTGGAATCTTCCATTTTAAACTTTTTCAACATATCTTTGATGTACTTAGTTTGAGAGATGAAAATTACTTTGTATATTTGGTAGACTTGCAATCCCAAGAAGAAAGTCAATTCACCCGACATTGAAATTTTAAATTCTTTCTTCATTTCAGAGGCAAAATCTACACTTACATTTTTAATATTGCTTCCAAATATGATATCATCCACATAGACAACAACAATGATCATGTTTTTATCTTCAATCTTTAGGTAAAGATTACTTTCAATGGCTCCTCTTTTAAAACCTTGTTGTTTCAAGTAACTATCTAGTCTTGAAAACCACACTCTTGGAGCTTGTTTAAAACCATAGAGTACCTTCTTCAGTTTACAGACATAACATTTGTTTTCTAACAAGAGAAACCCTTCAGGTTGTTCAATATATACTTCTTCTAGTTTTCCATTCAGGAATGCATACTTGGAATCCATTTTATATACTTTGAAATTTTTATGGCATGATAGTGCCAAAAACATTCTGATTGCTTCAAGTCGTGCTATAAGAGCATAAATTTCTTCAAAGTCAATACCTTCCATTTGGGCATACCCCTTACAAACAAATATTTATTTGTTCCTTATTACTTTTCCATCTTGATTGAACTTGTTTTTGAAAATCCATTTGGTTCCTACAATGTTCTTATCTTCAGGTCTTGGGACAAGTTCCCAGGTCTCATTTTTCTCAATCTGATCTAGTTCTTTATTCATGGATTTGACCCATTCAACACTTTTGCTGGATTCTGTAAAGTTCTTGGATTCAACTATTGAGAGTAGGTCTTGTTCAACTCCTGGTAGTTGTCTTCTTTTTATGACTCCAACATTTTTATCACCCATGATCTATGACTCCGAATGATTCTTTTGTATCCTTCTAGAAGGAGTTTTAGTGTCAGGTCTAGGGAAGTCTTCTTCATATTCCTATGTATCTTCCTTCTCTTTGTATTCTTATTTATTATGAATTCTCTCGTCCTTTTGCAAGTATTTTATTTCATCATCACCTGTATTTTCAATACTATCAATATTTTTCTCTCTTTTGTCAAAATGTTTGTGATAGAGTTTACACTCAACATTTTTTCACACTCTTCCATTTTCTATCTAGGATACATATTTTTTTGTTTTTTTAAACTCTGTTCCTGCTACTATATCTAATGGTCTAATATTCCTGTAAGTTAACTGGATTCCTCTTTTACCAGAATTCCTTAAGCCTATGCATTTAGATCTTCACATAAAAACCTAGCATATACTACTGGATTCTTTTGGAGTTTAGATCTATATTATCAACTGTCCGGAGACCCATGAATTCAAGTTCTCAACATAGATATTACTTCAGTTTATTACATAGTTTATCTAGTTTCACTATCTCAGACACAAAGACTCAGAACATCAACCTTTTCCTTTGCCAATGCTGAACTCATCCTACTACCTTATCAATAGACTACATTTTTATTTTTTAGACTTGATTTTTCTTCTAGCGTCGACAATTTTTATGTGTCACGACTTCAAAAACTAAGTGAACATAATCATCTTTATCTTCTATTTGATTGCAGACATCATGGTCTTCATGACTCTCACATTTTTTTGTTCTCACGTTACTTCATACTTTCTCTTATGTCATCCATAAACCAACCTTGATCACCCATCATCTTCGAAGAAGATAGATTTCAATATACTTCAACATTAGATACCAATTAAATTTTTCTTAGATACCAAATGGAATTTCCTGACTTTAACTCCCTTTGAATATATGATCCTTTCTAATGTTATTTTTGTATTTTTATTTAAATCATGAGATATATTTTAGGAAAGGATCCCACAGTCATCACTATATCCTTCTTTATCACCTTTATTTTTATCGGTGTATCCTTTTACATCTCCATCTTGTGTTTCCTTATAATGGATGTCGTTTTTATCTGTGGCATAATTATGTCCATTGTCATCTTTGGATACCTCATTGATGTTTCAAATATTTATTTCTTCTATATATTTGGAGTCTTCCTTTCTTCTCCATATTTTTCCAAGAGGTACTCTGCTTACTAGTTTTTTATTTCTTTGTTCCTTGGTTTTCATCTTCCATACTTTTTTCTGAGTTTCCTGGGAAGATCTGCATGTGCTATTCTTGCAATGTTTTGCAAAGTGTCCAATACTATGACACATGAAACAAATAAGTATTTTTCCATTAGAGATGTTGGTGTCTTCTTTACTTATTAGCCCTTCATCTTCTTCTTTTATTCTACAATCATCATCCTTGTGGCCAAACTTGTGACATAAATGACAATATCCATACAATGTATGTTTGGAGAATCTCTGGTTTTTCCTCTTGTAACGACTCTTCTCTTTTGCATGTCTTCTGAAATTTTTCATCTTGGGAGGATGAGCAAAATGATAACTGGATTTCATTTCCTTGTGATTCTTCTATTTCCTAGGTGTATCTTTAGAGGCATCATGTTGACATTTAAAATTTTCAACATTTTCATGAATAATGGAGCTTGATCCTTTATGATTATACCCAACACCTATTTTATACCTCAGGGATCTTTTTAAGCTTAGGACTTTATTAAGAGCTTCAGTACTTTCCTTGAGCTTATCACTAATAGTCACCTGATCTTTTAGCTTCTTTACTTTTTCCTTGAATTCAACAACTTCTTGTTTTAATGTCTTGACCCCTTCCATACTAGCCAACACTTGTTGTCTTGAATTGTGTAGCTCTTCTTGGATGGTTTTGACTTCCTCTTCTTTTGACTTCTTCTCTTCTTGATATTTTGACAATATTTCTTTCAAGGCTTTGTTCTTTTTCCTACATTTTTCAATTTCATCTACAACATCCATGTATTGGGATTCTATGTCCACTTATGATTTCTCATCTGACTTTGATGTCCCTATAAATAAATTTTCTTCATCTTCACTTATCTTTTCATCTTCACTAACATCCTTGAGAATAGAAAGTCTTCCTTCTACTCTTTGCTCAAATGAGTAGAGGTCTTTTATATTGTCCCAAAGTTCCTTTGAAGAGTTACATTCACCTATCTTCTCTTTGACATCATCAACTAATCAATCAAGGATTGAAGCCATTTCCATTGAGTTAATTTTCTTGGATTTCTTTTGAGGTGGAGTTCGTATCCTCTTTAGTGGGAAGTAATTAGTGATCACCGAATTCCATACATCATGTCCCAATGATTTCAGACAAATTTTTATTCTTGTATTCCAAAATATGTATTATTAATTTCTAAGTATTGAGATCCATTTACTATGTAAATCTCTTCTTGTTGATCCATAGTGGTTTTAATGGGATCTTCCTTCCAGTGGTTAAATTGTAGTGAAGGAACTCGCTCTGATACCAATTGTTGGTTTATTGGTCAATAATCAGAGGGGGGTTTGAATTAGTATTGATATATTTTTACTAATTTAACCACTTTTTAAATCTATCATTAAATACACATAACAACAAGACTACACAGAACACAATTTTAACGTGGAAGCCCAATAGGGTAAACCACCAATACGTTCTATTATTGCAAAATTGTTATTTACAAATATTTTTTCTTGCTGCTACAGACAAGGATGGTATTACACCCTATTTACCAACAAATATTGGAAGGAGGCTATGACCCCCTTGTTTATCAGCTACTACTGAAAGGATTCTATGACACCCTATTTACCAGCTTCTGCTGGCCCTGCAGGCCTATTTCCTACCCTAGCACCACCCTACCACCCTAATATGCTTTTTGTAATATACTAGATTTATTTTCCCTCCATTCTCTGTCACACCTGTTGGTCTTTGTTTCTGATTTTTTGATCTAGACCTCGAGACCACTTATCTCACTCATACTTCTGTGTATAAGTATCTTCACGTTTCCTGTGGATGTATTGTTCTGGAAACACACCCTTTCAAAAACATGCCCTTTCAAATATGATAATCACACTTATCATAATTCTGTTTATGAACATTTAATTATTAAAATCAAAACTATCATATACTCTTCCAATAATAACATATAATCTCTTCATACTTGCATACTTGCGGGCATCACTTGTAACGATTGTAGGAAATATTTACTACATGTAAATATCAAACCAGAACATTCTTCTACACTCTTTCATTCATTCATCACCTCAAAATTAATTTTTGCAGCCCGACTTAACGTTTTATGGTGCTTTCACAATCTCCTTTCCGCAAGATTCTTTCCGCAATTTTATTTTGCACCATAGATATTTTGCGGAGTCTTTCCCAAACTTCGATCTTTTGGATTGTGGGTTGTAGATTGTGGGTTAATACAATCTTTAAATTTTATTTCAGCAATTCCCTTTCTACATTTTTTCTTCCACACCGTCAATCTCTTTTAGAGGAACTTTGGATTTTTCTCCTAACTATAAGAATTAATCCTTAACCGTCAGATCTAGTGCAAGACTAATATAAGTCGTTTGATATTTATTGTTGAGGAACTGGTCCTTAATCATCAGATCTTGTGCTAGATTCTTCTTGACTGTTGATTTTATATCGAATGTGGATCTCGCCATGATTTTGCGGATCTGCACGATTTCTTTGTGGAAATCCTCTATGATTGTTTCTAATAGTTTTGAAGATTTATATACACAGAGAAGTTCATCATGCTACTGCTTATAAGGAATTTATAAACACTCTCACAGATATAGTTTCTCTGTTCTTCGATTGTTACATATACTCTTTCTCCCATTCATTTCACTCTTCTGCAGTTCCACTATTCATTTGTCTAACCATATTTTTCATTCATACTGCATCTCTATTTCCACTAGACCTTCGTTCTTTGTTTGATTAACCATTGTTTACATCATACTGTCGACACTGTCTTCGAATTCTTCAGATTAGTCATTCATGTTGTCTTATCTTCCATGCCCATCTCATCCATTGCATTTGTTATAAATGAACTTTTATGACATCATCATTAGGACACCAACATATTCCATGTCATCATATGTGTCATGCCACATCCTCAAATATGCCATGCCATTCACTCACTACCTTAGTCTTTCACTGAGTTTGTCTTGCCATCACATCCACTGGTTATTACTTTGTTACTCATGAACACCTTTGACATCAATGACAACTATATACCTAACACACATGTAAGAAATCATCCCGAGCATAATATCCATTCATTTTTCCATCACGGTTTGATTAAAGTTTTGATAAATTATGAATTAGGGAACATTGGTAGGTCTTAGCAACACATTATTTTTTGGTCATGTTTTGAAGATGAAATTCAAGAGCATACTGATGAAGAGATAAATAAACAATACAGAAGAAAAAAGAGGAAAGTAGTTGAGGGTAAAAATGAACAGGTGTAGGAGGTAGGTGATACTATTTCCATGACAGAGATTTCTAGAACTCAAATTCAAAGAAAATTAGTTGTTGAGTTCCAAAAAGAAGAAATTTTGGCCCTGGATACTCCCAAAGATATCAAAGAAAATATAGTTGTTCAGGAAGATTCATTATAGGAGGAATCCCCATTTGTAAATAATGATGAAACTAGCTGGAGGCCGAAGACTAGATCTAAAAGCAAATTAACAATAAATATGAAAGAAACCATAAAACCTAGGTTCCAAAAAAATATTGTAACCGTGATAGAAGATACGTCTAGTGAAGAGAATGTACAGGATGCAGAGGAATATTATCAGGAAGAAGGACAAACTTTGGCTGAATTCCAAAAAGAACTAATGTATACACCAGATATTTCCACAAAAGTCTCCAAAGGTAAGGCAAAGGTAGTCGAGTTTGAAGATGGCTCTAGTTCAAAACCTTTAGAAGATGAAGAATCTCCTGTATAGTTTGATATTATGGAATCATTATCAGAAGGGGAAGTGTCAAAGAAGTCTTTACAATATTTTAAGGAAAAAAACATGTACCTTAATGATTCTAATGATAAGTTGATGATTTCCAATAGAATACTTCGATAAGACTTAAAGGAAATAGATACAAGATACCAAGAACTCATCATAGTATCCAAAGAATCTTTAAGGAGGAAAAGGGTTTTTGAGCAACATTATGAAGAAATGGTAAGTCAAAATAAAGATCTTCAGAATCAAATGCAAGCTATGGAGGCATAGAAGTCCTGATTGAATAAACAATCTTAATAATTGGATGGGTTAACTATCCTAGCCGAGGAAGCCAAAAAAATCTAACTGATCATGAACGAATCCAGCTCAAGAGCTAGGTCATGTTTGATAAACAATTAGGATTGGACAACGGTTAGTTAGATAAGATAATGCTTTGTTTATACAACTGTTACTATTAGAGATTGAGATTATTTTATGAAGTTATTCGATCTATTGAATGTAATCATATAATCTATTTTTGGGTTATTCAGGTCCATAAAATGTAGATCTTAAGATATTTTACTTTGATTTTTTTTTTGTAAATAAGAGATCATAGTGGACAGGTGTAGTGATCAATCAGATTGTAAGGTTACCAATAATATGGATAAATAATCATATAATCATAACAGATACAAGAGACAAGAATAGTGGATAGAATAACGGCTTACATTACTCAATACACATGTGGGTTCATACAAAACATGGAACTGAGTTCTTATCTGGCTCAACATCCTATTTATACATTTATAAATTTTTTATGGTAACTACCCCTTGGTTCACCCAACTGACATGACCGATGAGGTCGATCTAATCTACAATTAGTTGACTAACAACTATAGTCTACTCAGCTGAATACCTCCTCCAACATCTCCCCTAGGAACAAAATCTGTCCTCATCCCAAAGAAATAGGGGAGGTAAAAAAAATAACTGTCTCAAGTAGTTCCTAAAATTGCTTTGTTATGGACTACGGTGTTTGATTGATAGCCGTTTCTGTATGTAAATACCCAAAATGGCTTCCGTTGTAACTAGTAACTAGTACTAAAATTATTCCCAATTACAGAGTGCTTTTTGGATATCAATGGTCAAGGTTGTGAGGCTGTTACGGAGAGAAATTCCTATGGCTTGGGGTACCACAACAGACAACTTGACTCCAAAAATCAATCCTTCCCAATATGCAATAGAAATTAAATGTCTAACACTAAAGGATCAGACCTCGTACCTTATTCCAGACGGTTGAAGTAGATCCTCGTTGAGCTTTCCAACTTCAACTTGAGTTGATAGATTACTTCCTCAACAACAAATAAACAATACAAGCATACTATATATCATGGTGTTAGATCTATTCTAGCATATATAATCAATAATGTATAAGCATTTGACATAATCCCATGGATAAAATATTCATTCAAACACACATTATTGGAAAGCAAAAGATATTTCTATTAATATAAATCAGAGATTACAATGGATACAACCTCTTTTGGCACGTCTGGGAATCGGAGAAACTGAATCCTCCACTTGAGCCTCCACCACTTCAATCCTCCATATCTTGATAGAAAGCTCACAAGCAAAAGGCAAGCTTGGGAAGAACACAAAAGTGCTCCAAGGGACAAAGGGATGCAGACTCAATCATAAGTTCCGGCAACAATGGACTATAGTTTCTTTGCTCTCAATTCTCTCTTATGCCTTCAATGTACCAAGGAGTTCCTTATATAGCTTTTCAAAGGGGTAATGAGAGGTCGAATCCGAGCGATCTCAAGGCATAGGGAAGGCCAGGAGTCAAGTGAGTCGGATCCATGTCAAGGAAAACTCCAAAAGGATTTGGATTTTGTACACATCCCGATGTACGCAGTTTTAGTGGTCAAACCCGCGTATATACGCGATTAGAGGTTTAAAAGTCACGTGTATCATTTTTCACATGTTTTTAGGGATGGTCAGGGAAACATCAAAGGAAAAAAAATGGTCCAAGGGGTCTAAGGAGTCTACAACGGGATAGGGGAAGGCCAAAATAAGTGTGATTCACCTGGAGTGGTGAAATCAGCTATAATAGATGCACCCTAATGTGTGAGGTCAGAGGGGTCATACGATGGATGAAAATACATTATAAGTCCATCCCAGAAGTGGAGTGATGAAGGATCCCAAATGGAATACCAGCCACCCAATCATCATAGTACAATAATACAACTCTGCATATAACTGCAAATACTTATAGCAATCCCAGATACATAAGAGTACAATGGCCATGAATAGGCATGATACAAGATATCACATAAGTGGTCATCACCACGTACAATATACATAGATAAGAATCTCCATGATGAAGATATAAAAAGGACCATGATCTCCATAATGGATGAAGATATATAATAGATCAAAATCTCCATAGTGGCTGGAAATGTCTGACATATACTCTAGTCAAGTCACGAGAGCTGAAATCTCATGAACACTGGCACGATCAAGGAGGTAGCATATAAGAGATGCCACCAATCTAGAAAGTCTTCTACACAAACTTACATGTCCTACTATGTGAATAGAGGTGTCGAGGTCGAACATAGTAGTCCATTGTCTGATTACCAGTCATTGATGTATACTGTTAACAAACGCGAGATCACCCACTGATAATGAAAATGGGAATCAAGGTACTAGAGTGAAAACTAACAAGTGTGAATAAATGTGTTGAGTTCAAACACTTGAGAGGATCCATCGATCAGGGGACATTGATGTATTCCCAAAGACTGTCGATGGCGAGAGAACCTACCACTGATGACTGGAAGTCTCAAGACACTCAAAATAACTCTAGATTCCAATCCTCGAATAAATGATCTAAAGTCGATGGGATGAAATCCGCTGGAAGGAGGGCATTAAGGCATCCCCCATCATCAAACATGAGGTACTTAGCAAAGCTATATAATGTGGAAGAACTCGATCATAAGGTGCACAAACCAGTAACTGTACTGGGAATGGCCGACATGCAAAGTCAAGATAACTGAGGAATGGCTGACTCAGGTTTCAAGTTCCTTCGAACAAGAGTATAATGGTGTATGGTGATTGAATAAAGGAAGCATAGACTCAATATACAAACTGGGACATTTCTGCGACATAGGAGGCATCGACAGAGGCTCCATGTGGACTGGAAGCTTAACCAGTCGGTGGAGATAAAATCAGATAAACGAGTATAGCTCCTAAAGTCAAACTATAAACCCAACCAATGGATGTGATATACAATGCTCTGTTCGAAGGAGACACGACTTGACAGCTGCCAAAGATAACATCTTTCCTTGTCTGACTTATTGGTTTTTTGATTTTTTTTGGACTTTTTCAATTATTTAAAAATATTGAAAAAGAATAAAATTGCTTTATAGTTACAGACTAGGAGGAGACGAGTGTCATGAGGGAAAACAAAATAGTTCCAAGTAGTGGAACATACCTATGTTCAATGCAAGGATACATGTGTAGGATATCGACACTCGGGGGAAAATCCCCTCCCAGTGAAAAAGGGAAACAAGCTGCGAAGGATATAAAAAATGGCTCTGCATGGCTAGACATGAGACAAGCTTGGGATATATGGCTGAAATGCAATGTCAGGGAAGCCGACATAAAGCTCAATAAGGTAGGCAAAGCTCATGATAATGCATTCACAACTTGACATGAGGGAGTCCTGAGGGAAATAGGCCAGCAAAAGATTAAGAGGAGTATGAGGCTCTTGCGAAATGTCATGGCAGTACTATACAACGGACTCCCACACCCTAAAGGAGGAAATGTCAGCATGGGCACTAGATGCAAATAATGCGCTAACTAGGGTACCCATGTAAGGCGAAGCTCTACCACTCATATCATGCCACTTCTAAAACAACAAGAAGGTTCCGTAACATAATAGAGTGGGTTCATACCTAAGGTCATGATGAGATGGTCATAAGGTCATGCAAAATGCAAATGGTGATGAAACCTAACCTATATGCAAGTTTAGATATGATACCTAAGATCGGCATGAATGGGTCAATCCAATGGCTGAAACAACACTAAAAAAGGTCCTCTACATCATGAATTATGTCAAAAACGGTCTAAAATGGTTAGAAATTGTCGAAACTATAGGAAAGGGGGTAAAAATTTTCAAATATTTGAAAATTTTCTATAAATAGTAAACAATTCAAAATATTATAAAACATTTGAAACTTTTACCCATTTGAGCTCATATTTTCAACAGTGAATTGCAGGAGATCCAACCGGCGGAATCCATTACCGTTTCTTCCAGGTATTTACCCATGCTCTTCTCTTCCATTTCAATGCAATTTTTGTCAAATTCCATGGTCAATTAAGATTTATAGGTCAAACTAAAAAGGGCGCTATGGCCCAGGCGGAAATCGAGGTTTTTCCACGTATAGGGCTAGATATACGAGGAAAATGCCCCCATACTCGCATACATACGCAAATGTTTTAAAAATAGTCCCGTATGAGGCCGCGCATAAGGTTTTTTCAATAACCTAATGGGAAAATTTGCAATTTCTTGTGAATGATGGTCCTAGAGTGGAGAGAGCGTGAACATGGTGAGGTAGAGGAAGCAATAAGGGCTGATCTAATGGCTCAACAAGCTCTACATGCATGTGGACTCCATAAGTTTTGGTGTCTTGGTGGCTTTAGGGCCAAACCAAGACTATTGCAGATGCTAGTGGATTACTGGGATCCAAACTCTGAGTCCTTCTAGATAGATGGGATGTCCCTCACTATAGAGGTGGAGGACATATACTTCATTACCGGGCTTTCCCAATGGGGGGAGGTAGTGAACCTTCGTTCTCGTGGTGGGCCAGGAAGTGGCCTGACTATGGACGAGTACATTGCAGTGTACTGCTATCCAGACATAGAGAAGGTGGGGAGTCAGGTCCCTACCAATTCTATATAGGTGATGGGCCTAAAGGCCATACTATTGACATTGGGTAGGATAGAAGGCTTGGCATCACTCCACCAGGCCTCGCGGCCTCTGATGTTCCATGCAGTGGAGTGCATGAGACCCACGATTTATGACTATAGCACTACAATACTGAGCAACATGAGACATCAGCTTAGTGAGTGTAAGGCAGGCAGAGTGCAAAACTTTGGGTTCAACAGTATATTGACCATGTTTTTCTTTGAGTGTGTTCCAATATTGAGCCACAGAGTGGATGTTCCTCTTCACGAGGTTCGAGATCTGGCCCAACGACGTTGGGCAGATGCTATGTGTAGACTGGGGGGAGGTAGGGTGGCCAACCCCTATCCAACTGACTTCTTTCCATGGTGGTGACGATAGATAGTTGCCATCAATGAATACCCCTATGCAGGGATAGATTTCCGGGGGGACCCGGACATGCCGCTACTACCAGGATCGACATATGGTGATATAGGTAACGAATCTCAACCCTCTCTTTTTAAAAATTTTTGAGTTATTTAATTTTTTTGCGTTTTCTGATTATCTGAAATCAAAAGACATATTTTTGTGTGACAATACATAGTGACATCTACCATTTTTGTGTAGATGTGGGACCACAACGGCTAGAAGGATTCCCTCATCATCGACGGAGGGGAAGAGGAGATGATATCATGGGTGTGGATGCAGAGCAGATGCTCCAAAGCATTCATACCAATTTTGTAAGGTTGACACACAGGATTCCCATGGTGCAAGTCAAGGACATGCCTGAGGCTATGCAGCACCAGGTGGTGGGTGTACCACGAGCATGGGTGCGATTATTCCAATGGCTAGCTAGAGCCATAGTGACCTTCCATGATCACAACCCTCCTCCTCCTCCACAGGATTAGATACTTGGGAGTGTATACATTTTGTACTACCGTGTATTATATGTTGGTGGCTCGAGAGCCCCAATTTTGTATCATGACACTATGTACTACCACATTTTGGATGTATATATAACTTTTTTTATGGTGATTGGTTTATTTATTTACATGTGTAAAAATTGTGTTTGTGATGAATTTATTGTGAATGAAACAAATGCCAATCTAACACGTAGTTAGCATATGAGTTAGCAACTTGATTATTAATTCTTGGAATATGTATATATGTTATATTGTCAAATTGTCATTCTAATAATCTCACACGTAAGAATCTTCTTAATAACATCGGATCTCTAACATGGTACAAACCATTAAGCTGTGACACTACCAACTCTGAATCAAGACGTACCTCAAGAGAGAGAACGCCATGTGAAATGGCATCCCGTAGAAGCTCAATAACGACACTATATTCAGCAACATTGTTGGAAGATGGCTGCAAACATATGCCTCCTGAAGATAGTACCTGACCCATAGGAGTATAAATCACCCAAGTAGCAGAGGCTAAGTGTTGAGTGTAACGGCTTGCACCATTCGCAAATCCTATGTAGGTGGAAGATTCCATTGATATCTGCCAAAAGAAATGGAAACTCATCACAAACCCAATCACTATAAGAAAAAGACCTAACTATGCAAAACTATACAATAATATACAATAACCAGCCTTGGCTGAAAATCAT
This sequence comes from Pseudotsuga menziesii, assembly GCA_001517045.1. Lineage (NCBI taxonomy): Eukaryota > Viridiplantae > Streptophyta > Pinopsida > Pinales > Pinaceae > Pseudotsuga > Pseudotsuga menziesii. Next base: position 177,587 of record LPNX010795862.1, read on the forward strand.
GCATAGTACTTCTTGAGATAGAGCCCATTTCTAGGCTCCACCAAGGTCGTTCCCTCATAATCCACTAATTCATAAGCACCCTTCTCTAAGACACATTTGACCACGTAAGGACCACGCCACACAACATTAAATTTTCCTACGCCCAAGGGTTCTTTTGGTTGATCCCACAAAAGGACCAAGTCTCCCTCACTAAACCTCCTTGGATAGACATACTTATCGTACTAGACCTTTACGCGACGCTTATTGACTTCTAGAGCCACCAAGGCATCTCGATGCTGCTCATCAAGTTGCTCAAGGTGGACCAAACACTCCTCCAATGGTGAAGTGTCTAGTAAGATTTATACAGCTAGCTTCAAATAAGGAATCTCACATTCAATCGGCAATATCGACTCCACTCCATGTACAAGTTGATATGGAGAAAAACCTGTGGCATTCTTAATAGCGGTTCTATATGCCCACAAAGCGGGATATAACATGATGTGCCAATTATTCTTGCTTTGTGCGATGGTTCGTTGGAGAATGGATTTGAGTGATTTATTCACTGCTTCAACCTATCCATTCGCTTGAGGGTAGTAAGAGGAGGAATTCTCTTGCTTGTACCCTAACTTTGATGCCAACTCTTCCATCATATGATTCTAAAAGTGTGAGCCATGGTCAATGACAAGCTCTTTCGAAATTTCGAACCGAGTAATAATTTGGTTGAATACGAAGTGGGCAGATATCTCACCGTCGGATTTAACTGTAGGCATAGCCTCATCCCATTTCGTGAAGTAATCAACAGCCACTATAATATGATGGTGTTCCCCAGCTGAAGCTGGGTTGAAATCCATAAAATCAAGCCCCCACTTAGTTAAGGGACCAGCGGTGATAATGGGATGTAACAGGGTAGGTTTCAAGCACATATTATGTGCAAACACCTGGCAAGGTGGCACCTCTTGACCGCATCTACACAATCTTTAAAGATCAACGGCCAGAAATAACCTGCTCTTAAGATCTTTTGAGCAATAGAAATCCCAAATAAATGACCACCACACACCCCTCTGTGGCAATCATTTAGCACTACCTCAGCCTCTTCATGAGTTAAACAACGTCATAAAATGGAATCTACCCCACGGCGGTACAAAGTGTTATCCACTATGAGGTAGTTCTTAGACACGTGACGTAATTGTCATCGCTCATCTCGTAAGAGGTGAGCAGGGACCTTCAATGTTTGTAAATATATTATGATATCCCTAACCATGGGACTAAAGTTGAGATTAAGAAGATGTGTTCATCGAAAAACGTATATTCACAAACCAACTCCTAGGCCTCGCTCAGGAAATCTGATATAAGCTCTGCAAAAATTAAAGAATTCTTCGATTTTGTCGAAACAAATTCAAGATCAAATTCTTGCAGAATGACAATCCATTTATTATATTTTCCCCCAATCATCCTTCGAGTGAGAACAAATTGAAATGGATTGACATGGGCTATAACCAAGGTCTAGCGAAGGTGAATATAATGTCTCAACCGCTGAACCGCATGTACGGTAGCTAAAGCAAGCTTCTCGACATGAGAGTAACGAATCTTTGCGTCAATAAGGTTTCGGCTCAGATAGTATATGACATGCTCTTGGAGCTCCTCATCGTCTTGAACCAAAACCATACCAATCGTCTTCATCGACGCGGCCACATAAAGTATAAAATCACGGCTATAGTCTGGGGGACTAATCACTGGGGCCAATGCTAGGGCTCACTTAAGTGCATCAAAGGACTTCTGGGATCGCTCATCCCAACAAAAGGGGGTGTCCTTCTTCAATAGATGCATGAAGCCTCTAGTCAAATTGGCAAAGTTGACAACAAATCTCCGTAAGAAGTTTTCCATGCCTTGCAAACATTGAAGATGATGAATATTCTTTGGGGGAGACAACTGAAGTATTGCCTCAACCTTCAAAGGATTGACTCTTATGCCCTCTTTAGAAACGATGAATCCTAACAAACGACCTGAATTCACACAAAAGATGCACTTGTGAGGATTTAATCTAACCAAATAGTGTCGGTATCTTTCAAATACCAATCTCAAGTGATAGGGATGATGCATTCTCATATGAGAATGAGCAGCAAGGTCATCCAAAAATACTTCGATGATAAACTTGAGATCATGGAAGATCAAGGTCATTGCCCGCTGAAATGTAGCTCTGACGTTTTTAAGGCTGAAAGGAATTTTTCAATATGCAAAAGTTCCCCAAGGACAAATAAATGCAGTCTCAAGCATAAGTTTCGGCAACAATGGACTATAGTTTCTTTGCTCTCAATTCTCTCTTATGCCTTCAATGTACCAAGGAGTTCCTTATATAGCTTTTCAAAGGGGTAATGAAAGGTCGAATCCGAGCGATCTCAAGGAATAGGGAAGGCCAGGAGTTAAGTGATTTGTATCCATGTCAAGGAAAACTCCAAAAGGATTTGGATTTTGTACACATCCCGATGTACGCATTTTTAGTGGTCAAACCCGCGTATATATGCGATTAGAGGTTTAAAAGTCACGTGTATCATTTTTCACATGTTTTTAAGGATGGTTAGGGAAACATCAAAGGACAAAAAATGGTCCAAGGGGTCTAAGGAGTCTGCAGTGGGACAGGGGAAGGCCATACAAAGAGTGACTCACCTGGAGTGGTGGAATCGGCTATAACAGAGGCTCTACAAGTTCGACATCTTCTGCTGTATTGACAAGTCCAAAATATTACTCATGTCGGGGATTGGAAATTGTGTTTTCTCATCTACATTGTCAAGTAATCTCTTCATGTGCAGGTGAATATCGTGGAGGTTATCCAAGCTAGGATTGGCTTGATTTATCCATTGGTGTGCTTGTTTCTCAAGTTTGTCTAGTTTTGTTGTTTCTAATGTAAGTTGGTCTTGAATTGTTTTGTTCATTACTTTTGTGTCTCCTCGCTAGCTCTGTAGTGATTTAATGTGCTCATTTGTATTTTTTAGCTGTTAAAATACTTGGCAATAATAGGTGACCCAACTTCTTAGGACTTGATCTATGACAATAGATTTCACAAAATGTTCTTTCAGTACTTTGTTAGCTTCTGAGAATGTTGTAGATTGATTTATTAACAATACAGAGGTCTATTTCACATGCTCTTCCTTATTTTCCTGTAGTTGTGTTTGAAGACTAGAAAAGGAACTTTCAAATAGTTGGTATTCTTGTTCCAATGTTCTATCGGTTTCAGCTCTCTCTGGTATTAGAATGAGATGTTGTGCTAGATATCTGCATTTCCTTAGGAATTCAACCTGTTATATTTTAAGTTTTTCAATTCGTGGCTGTCTTCTTTATTTCCTTACTCTCAATTCTTTATTAAGGGCCTCCAACAGTCGGTCCAACTCTTCATCTTTGATTTTATGTCTATTCATCGTTGTGGTCGACCCTAGCTGGGCTAGGTGGATGGCCAATGGTAGCTGCTGTTGTGTCGACCATTTTTGTTGTTGTTCCTTCTCTTTTTTCTTTTTGTCTTTACTTTATTTTTTTTCACCACGTTTGGTCTCTATTTTGTGCATCATATGCTCCTATCGGCAGTGGTTCTATATTTTTTTGTTCTGTTGTACTACCTGGTAATTCAAGTTTTATCAACTATGTTTTGGAAAGGGGATTAGTGGATGGTTGTGTAATTTACGGAGGTGTGGAAGGTGGAACTATGGTTGTGGGTGGTGTAGGAGAGGGTAGGTGCTTTGAAGTCAATGGCAGATTCAATATGACATATTTTGGCATAGGATTCTCGAATAATAGTGGTGAGTTGACAGGTTCATTAGGCTCGACAGAATCGATGAGGTCAACCATTTCTTGATTTATTGCTAATGTTTTAGTTTGGTCATTTGCATCCAGCTCACCTGATATGGCTCCTTCATCTTCTTCATTTATCGAAAGTAAGGGATTTCCAGTGGATGGTATGAATGATGAAATGTGTGCTATGACAACTTGAGAAGTTTTGTTAGGATTTTGTATAAATTTGGATTTAATAACTCTGACAATATGGGGTTTTGGTACAAGATTTTGTGGTTGGTCAAGGTAATGGGAAATTGCAAGAAGTTGTCATGAAGGGCCTGAATCAACAAATGGTTTTGTTGTATTTAGTTGTTGAACATAAGGGAAAAGTTTGGGTAGTTGGTTAATAAAATCTTGAAGGTCGGCGTCTTTATCAAATTTTTGTTTGAGTTTTTTAGATAATGCTTACATATATGGGATTGTTGGGGTAACATAGGTCAGGTTTGGTACTTATTTTTGGACTATCTGCGTTGTGGATGGAGGTGGTGGAGTGGTGGTTAAATCAAAAGACTCAACCTTAGGAATTTCCTTTTTTGCTTTTGACTGCTTTGCTTCTTCTTCCATAGATTTTTTGAACTGGTCTTCGACATATATCTTATTCTTAGTAGCATCCTCCAAAATTTCAGTAGCTCTAGCATGTAACTCATCCTCGTCATTAGATTCCTATGGGAGAATGAGTCTATGTTTCCATTTTCCTTTAACTGGAGTACTTTTTTTTTCCAGGCTTTTGATATTTCCAAATCTAGTTGTCGTATGTTATGTTTTGTCATAACATACTATGGTGGTAAGTTGTTGGACTGAGTTTCCTCATCTTTCTACTCAGCCTCCTCCTCCTGGCATGTTGGATCAACTTGTTGTTGCATCGGCAACACTGTAACTCATTGAAGAGTGTTTACGTCTTCTAGTGGGGCGTCCTCATGGGTAAAAGTGTTGATATGAATATGTACTTCATAATATTCCTCTTTTTCCTTGTCAGTTAAGGGCTTGACAATCAGTTGATCAATATTGTTTGCAGCTTCCAGTATGGTCAGATTTGTATTAGATTATTGGGATATTTCCTTGAAGATATCCTTGACTAATGGGTAATAATCGAGATTCTTTCCCTTTCCTACAACTCCTTGCATGAACTAGACTAGAGTGTAGTCTAGCTCTAGTTGGATATGTGCTGATGGCGGAAACATTCTTTGAATATTCTGGGGTACCCTCCATCTAGTCATTTTGAACTTTAAATTTTGAAACTAAGTGTCTAACAAGACCTTGGCCTCTTCTAGCTCTCGAGAATTCCCATCCATTGAAAATGGTTTGAAATTCCATATATGAAATATTGTCGGCTCAAGGAATTATTGGTGTCTGACAGGTCACATATAATACATCGCAATCCATATGATCAAAGATGGGAATTTGATTGTTGCTCCTTCTTCCTGACATTTTGTACATATATTCTTGATGAGGTCAGCTAGATATTGTTCCTAGTTGTAAGTTTTCCCTGTCTCTGCTATGTTGTTGACAACTTCCAACATGTTGAGTCTTAAATCGCATCCACACCCTGTAGTTGTTAGGAATGTAGAGAAAAGTTTTGCTACTATTTTGGTTGTGGTGTACTTAATCTTATTACCAGTCCTTTCGAATTTTTCTCGATTGGAGTGCCTGTTAGTATTTCGACCAATCCTGGTATTGAACCTATAGGAATTGGTTCACCCTTGTTTGATAATCCTATAAGTCTGTAGATGACATCGTCGAATACCTCAATAGGTATGTAAAAGTATAATTTCACATTGTGCTACTGACTAAAAATAAATTTTTCTATAATTTCCTTTTCCCCTCTGAAGCTTTCCATGAGAGGTGAATTTACGTAACTCATAATGGTGTTGGCGTTTACTTTTTGAGCTTTTGTTGTCAATTTCTTGTATTCATATGCCCATTTTTTGATCTCTCCCTATAATATTGACCATGATCATTATTGAACCTTTGCTTTGATTATGTTCTCCAGTATTTACATCAATGGGGTTGTCGATATTTCTAGTTGTTTTAGATTATTGGTTGTAAATCTTGTCTTTTTCGGTGCCATTCTATCGGTAGAATGCTCTGGTTCTTGAACAAGTATCTTAGTCTCAGGAGTTTGATAAATCTGTCTCTCTAGTAATTCATAGAATGTTGTGAAGTCTTTATCTGATGTGGTATTTATAGGTGGAGTGGCCAGCAATCTGGTTGATGAAGATATTAATGGTGGATTTGACTATGAAGGACGCTCTGTCAAAAGTTCTTTTAATGCACGCTAGTTTTGGTGCTCCTTCTGTCGGTGATCATGATGATTTGATTGGACTGTTGGGCCTTCTTTTCTTCAATATTCATCATGGTTGTGAGAATGTCAATGGGATGGGTGGTATTCGTCGTTTCCATGGTTGTGTTGTTGGTAGCTAATTCTTCCGAATGGTATTCTGCTACTTCCTTCCTGAGAGTTTATATAAGTCCTTGTCATTTTGATTTTGCTAGATTGTTTCTTTTGTTTTTTTTAGGTTTTTATAGTTTTTATATATTTTTTCAATTTTTGTTAACAGTTATGAAACCGTTTTTTTTAGTTTTTATACCGCTTTAGTTGGGCACCATTAACAAGTTTCCGAAATAATTTTCCTTGTAATGTTCTCATTCAGACTAATCCATTGGAATTGATTTCTTCGATGATATATGGTCCCATCCACTTTGTATGAAGTTTTTTAGGTTTACCTTTGACTTGACTGTTAAACAACAACGCAATGTCTCCAACCAACAAGTTTTTGTTTTTGATGTTTCGGTTGTTCTACGCTTTCTGTTGTTTCTTTTTGATTTCTTAGAGTTCTATAGAAATTATTCGATGTTCCTCTAGCTTATATAGTTGCATTAGTCTCTCCTTCTTCAAATTTTCGACATTAATATGTAATATGTCGGCGATTACTAGTGTATGTTGTCAAAAATGTAGGGGGCGACTGCTTCTTTCCCATAGACAAGTCTAAGCAGTGTCTGGTATATGGATCGTTTATATGTTGTTCTATATGTCCATAGGACAACAGGAATTTTCTCATCCCAATAATATTTCTCTATATTGCAATATTTTGTTAATCCCCTTGTCAAAGTTTTGTTAAATGCTTCAATCGCACCATTAGACTGAGGATGATAGGATGTTCTCCTTCTATGTTTGATTTTGAACTTCTTTGTTAAAGTTGCAATAGTTTTGTTAATAAAATGTGATCCCTGGTCACTGATTAAGGTTAATGGACAACCGAATCTAGTAATGATATTTTTGTATATAAATTTGGCAGCTACTTCACTAGAACAGGTTTCGATAGGTTATGCCTCAGCCCATTTAGTAACGTATTCGACTGTTGTTATAATATAGAGTGCTCCTAGAATTATACCAGGACCTAGGAATGGTTCTATAAAGTTGATAGCCCAAATTTCAAGCGTTAAACTTGGATTTAGCGATATTAAGGGAATCTCAGTGCTTGGTAGTGGTCGGCCTAGTCATTGAAAATGATCACATTTACTGACAAACTTTCAATAGTCTTTGTATAATGTCGGACACCATAGTACCGACTGTTGGATCTAAACATATGTGCATTTGGTAGATCATCTTCGACTCTTTCGGCTCCTCCCCCTTGTCAATTCACAACAAGTGGTCAGGTCCGACATTTAGATTTCCTTATCGAACTACAACTTCAAACTCAAATTCTTGAAATAACAATAACCAACGACATATTCTTCAATGGTTTAGAGGTTTATTTACTAGATATTTCAATGCTTGGTGATCGATGTAGAATATAAAAGGGTTGGCTAACAGATAATGTTTATATTTTTGAAGTGCAAAGACCATTCCTAATGCCTCCCTTTCTGTCATGGAATAATTATGTTCTTCTTGGTTTAATTTTAGGCTATTGTATATGATTGGATAGTTCATCCCATTATCTCCTATTTTCATCAATATTGCATTGATTTCTATGCCTGATGTGTCGATGTGTACATGAAATTTGACTAACCAATGTGGAAATGGGAGAATAGGTGCTTCGACTAATTTTTTATTTAAAGTGTCCAAAGATACTTTGCATTCTTTAATCCATTCATACTACTGATTTTCTTTTAATAACTCTTCTAAAGGATATGCCATATCTGAGTAATGGAGAATAAAATTCCTATAGTAGCCTGTATGCCCTAATAAAACTATGACATGTTTTGGATTAACTGGGGGTTTCAAGTCGAGAATGTTTTTTGTTTCTGTGAAATCGACCTTGATTCCTTCGTTGAATATAATATGTCCTAGTAAAATTCCTATAGGAGTTATAAAGATTAATTTCTTTATGTTAAGTGATAGTTGAACGTGTCAACATCTTTCTAGCACTAGCCCTAGCCATTTGTAGTGATCTTCTAACATGGAGTAAATATTCCAATCGTCAAAGTATACAACCATTGTTTTACAAGCCTGATCTCTATTTCTTTTACATTTTTATAAAACCATAAACCTAATCTTCCACTTAGAAAATTTAATATTATCTTGGATTTGGACCTTAGTAGTCTACGTGCAGACTATAGTGATAACAAGTTTCATAAATAGATTTAATTTTGTGAGAAATGTCTTCCATAAATAAATAATATGTTTCATCAAAAAATTCATGTGCATCCATAAATAAATCATATCAAAGCCAAGTAAATCAAATAAACACGAGATAAATCATGTAATTTATCAATTCCCAACTAGCATCATCTAGATTACATTCCACCCATCGTTTATCACTGTGTTGAGGCCTAGAAATTCGTAGGAGACAACAGTAAGGGATTCTCCCCAGTCAACGTTCCCAACTAGCCCGTTGACTGTTTGGTATAGGGAATCCATCCGGTTTGCGGTTCGGCTACCGTAGGTCAAGTAACAAAACAAAGGTTTTGCCGGTTGCGGCCCGGTCCACCGAGTTTTTTGTATTTTTGACTTAATGTATGCAATGCAAATGCCTAACTAAAATGCAGGGTGATAAAGATGCAAGGAACTACACAATGTGTTTCCCAGGTTCTTACCTCTCATCTTAGGTTCACAAGCATATAAATCACATATGCAAGAATGAACTGAACTAACTATCTATTCATTTGTCTATCTACCTATCCCCGGGGAGCCGAAATATGATTTATTTATGAGTAATGTGGATTATTCATGCATCATAAATAGAAATTATAGGTAGCTGATATTTTTATCTACAACACATGAAAGATTAAAGATATTTCAACAATCAGATAGCCAACTGTTTCATAAGCAACATACATTACTCATGGTGATACTTCCACAAAATGAACCAGAAATCATTTAAACAAGAACGTAGGTTCAGAGAGTTAGAACGATCTCACGGTTAATGGAAAAAACTGGAAAACAAAATAGTTCATCTTTCAGTCATCCACAACATAACATTTGGAAATTGCACCAATCTTTCTCCATCAGGCAAACCATCTTTCTTTATTGCAAAGAGAAATAGTTCTTCTTACAATATTTCTCTCTAGTCTACCTGGGAAAAAAGCCCCCTTTGGCCCTTCTTAGTCTATTAAATTTATACAAAAGGGTGAGATGGTTGGGCTTCCCAAAGCAACCTTTGGGTTTCCCAACTCTTCATTTCCCAACGTTTACTTTTCCTTACAATTTACAAAAGAGTAACAAAATACAAAATCGACCACTCCTTTATGAGGAGGGTCCCACTCGGGTATCTAAAAACTTTTTCCATGCTGAAGCTTCAGCAGCAATGCCTTCAAAGGCACAAGGCTCCAAAAATTGAATATTTATCTCAAACTTCTTAGCCTGGTTCCTGATAGCCTCGATCCTGGATACACTCAATCGAAGCTGGTCATCTAAAAGCTACACACTAACAGCTGGGTGGTCTACCTCGTTCCTCATGATCTGCTCATCCAGGGCTTGAAGATGCTGCACCTTGGATTCCTCCTCCTAATGTTTCTTCTGTAACAGCTCCACAAAGGCGTTGTGATCCGGAAAAGCATCGAGCCGCTGTTTAGCCTTTGTTTGGCACCGGTTGTAAGTAATGAGAAGTCTTTTGAGAAACTCAGTGCATAATCCTTTTGTCTTTTTAACTGCCTTCTTGAAATCTTCAGCGGTGTTGATGGAAAACTCCACTAGGTCATAGTCCCGCTTGAGGGCCTTTTGGTCCTTTGATGGTAGTTCTGCTGGAGTTTCTTCGTTGTTTTCCAGCCTCGCCATTCTGGTAGTCAAGACTTCAAGTACATCCTGAGACCTATCCATGAAGTAAGATGCAGTTTCCAAGATCTCTTCCAATCAACCATCGATTTGCAGCACTTTACATCTTTCTTCTTCAACAGCAGTCTGTAGCTGTAGCATCTTGGTATTTTGGGCCAAGACATGCTCCTTGAATGGCTGTAGGTTAGCCTGCTGTTCTCTCGCCACTTCCAGAGTAGTGGTTAAAGAAGAAACCTGTTCTTGATGTTCCTTTCTCAGTTGTTGGGTATGCAGCGTATTGGCTTCCAGAAGGACCTTTTGATGCTCTTCTAGTTCCTCCACCTTTGCCAGTAGTTGTTCCTTTTCATTTCTTAACTCTTGATATTCTTTTTGTACTCTCTCTAGAGACTCCTGTGTTGTTTCCAGAACTTGTATTTCTCCTTGGAGGGCTTGTACTTCGGCTCTTGAGGATTTCATTTCCCTTTGCATATCTTCATATTTCCTCTTGAGCTTGTTGCTTTCTTCCCTATCTTTCCTCAATGTGTCCTTTAACTGGGTAGAGGATTTCTTGGACTACTCCAAGTCAGTTATTACCTTGTCCATGTTATCTTCTGAGGCATGGAGAAGTGCAGTCCCAGCTCTCAGGGTGAGCCTTGGATCTTGGTCTGTTCCTAACATAACAGCCGTATCCGTTATCATTTTTCCAGGCATATTTCCTGCGTCTACTTTCCTCTCTGTCCTCTTCATTATTCTCTTCGTTGCCCTATCATAATAGACAGTGTTGAAATTAGGAATTTATTCTCCCTTTTTCTGCACAAAAGGAAACAGCTTGAGAGTGGGGACCATGGGAGTGCTGGCAGCAGGTACTTGTGGGTCCTGAACCTCGGGGTTCTCAACATCCTGGGTCTACCCCCTAGCTATGTTAGAAGTTGACTGTTATGTCTCAGTCTGTGTCAGCTTCACCCTCTCTGCCTCTTGCTTTTGTAGCTCCTCATCGAGCTTTATTTTTGTTTCTTCAGCTGTTTCTCTAGCTGCTTCTTCGGCCTCTTTAGCTGCTTCTTGGGTAGCTTTTATTTTCCCTTCCTCTTCACTGTGCAACCACTCTGCAGCTTCCTGTGCCAATCTCTAGGCTTCTTCATTTCTCCTTTTGGATTCTTCCTCTGCCTTTTCCTGCTCATCCCCCTTTCCACCTTTGGTGGTGATTTTATTCATGAATCTTCTCTTCAGTGCTGTCATGTTCGGGGCATTTCTGAAGACATATTCTTCCCTATCAAAATGGTGAGTATACTCGAAATGCACCTTGTTTTCCTTACAATGCTCTGCAACTTTACCATGGGAGTCATTTCTGTGGTAGGGCATCTCGCCAAAGTGGAACTTCTCCAGCTCCACTATGAATTCACCAGCTTGTTTCACCTTAGTGAACCTGTAGCTTCCTAGTCTGAAGGGCAAGGGAGGATAAGCAGTCTTCTTATGCTCGAACAGGAAGCTGCCTATTCCATCCAAGAACACTTGTTTGACTGCCTCCTTATGGACAATGTAATCAGTTGCATATTTTGGTAGTAGGGAAGGTGCTCTCGATCCTCCAAACATCCTGAAGTACATGCCATGTTCGGTTAAATAGTAGTCTGCATAATCTTGTATCACTTGCATGGCCTCCTCCGACATACAATCACACTCTTTCCGGAAGATGAGTGTGTATAGTGGCATAATGAAGTGCTCACAGACTTCTCTATAATGGTTGTGGTATTGGCGTGCCCACAATGGTCTATAAGTAGCATAGACAGGCATTCTTTCCCTGTCCCAGATGCACCTGAGACCAGGGAAAGGCTGGTTGCATAGTATACAGTCTATGAGTATTGAGCTCATATAAAATTCAGACCTTTTCTGGGACTCTCCTTCCAAGGTTGAGGCCAAGTAAGAAGAAAGACTGCTTGATACAAGGTTGGCCCAATTGAAGACTGTCCTTTGGGTTGCCACATGAAAAATGATGGGTATCCACTCTAACTTGAAGAATCTGCCATGGGCTCTCCCAAAGACCCTATTAAGCATCAAAGCTGTAAATCTGTAGGGAGCCCTCAAGCTCGTTGTACCATACTCACCCGTGGGTCTGTATCGATAATGTTTTCCCTGCAATAACATTCTCTTAAGAGTCTGTACCAGGTCCATTCTAATTCTATTTAGCCAATCATCGGATAAGAATACTTGGGATTCTGGTAGGTGATAAGCCAACGCCACATATCTAGGGCTAAATGCAGCATAGCTGTAGCTAGGGTTTTACCCCTAGCTTGTGCGAATGAGCACCTACTAAGGATAAATGACTCCTTAGTAGCAGTTTCGTAAAAAGTAAATAACAATGCTAAACAGGAATGAAAACTAATCTAAAACACGTGCATGAAACAAAATAGCAAAATATAAAGAATGGTTTTTTATTGATATTACCTCCGATGTGGAGGTTGGTGAAGCCCTTTGCGCTGATCCGAGAGGTTGCTCCGAGCTCCAGCTGCTCCTTCTCTTTCTCCGGTGGTGGAAAATGGGCCAAAAGGGGCTCTCAATGGTGAAAGTAGCTCAAAGGGTGAGCTAGGGTTTCGAGAGCAATTTTGGCAGAGTGAGGATGCTTGTGACTGTGGATGTGAAATGAGGGGTCTCCATCACTTATTTATAGTTTTTTAGTGGTGGAGAGCTAGCCCATGGTTTTGGAAACCATGTGGTTTAGGGCAGCTTGTTTAGGGTTTTTTCCTCCTTTTTCGTCATTATTTTATTTTTTCTTCCCTTTTAGGGGATTTTTGTTATTTTAGAGGAATTTTTGATATTTTTGGAGGAAAAAAGGGGTTTTTTGGCCTTTTGGAGGCATTTTAAGCCTTTTGGAGGCTTTTTAGATGGTTTTATGGCCTTTTGGAGGCATTTTAGGCCTTTTGGAGGCTTTTTAGTGGGATTTTCAGGGAAATATGGTAGGAAAATGGACAAATGAGCCATGTAGTGGGGTAGATGAGGTAGTGAACCCTTTTTGGGTGTTAACAGATTGCCCCCTGATGTGTGAGGGCAGGAGCTCATCGTATGGACGATGGACATCATAAGTCATATATGGTTTTCTTGGGGTGTGGAGAAGAGAAGAAACAAACTGGAGCCCGGAACAATGATCCCGAACCAATTGCAAGAACAAAAAGTACATAACCTCAATAATGGATGAGGAATCATCTGATCATATGGACGAGGCGGGCATTCCCATGCTCGTATCAGGATATAACATAATAATAACAATGGGGTCCAAAATATGGGGACCTGACATATACATGGCCTCAAATACTGAATGAGGAAGAATCTCAATATATGGACGGGGCGGGCATACCCATGCTCGTATCAAGATACATAAAAATAACCATGAGGCCTGAAAAAGGAGACCTGTAGGATACATAAACAACCACTGTGTATATCATAAGGGTCCAGAGGGGACACACATCTAGGACATACTGCTGGGTCATACTGCATATCTGAGCTGAAAACCTGATGCACTGGAATGACAGCAGTGCTACTGAATATGGTACCAAAGGAACTGATGAGCTACTGGATCAGAGTGACAAGGGTCACACTCGCAATGGTACACTGAACTGGAACTGAAATGGGTACTCAAAGAAGCATGGCACTGGATGGCTTCCGAATACAATCGCCAACGCAGCTCAGAAATCCACGGGAACATATAACTGGGTGTTCCAAAGTGACTCACCAATGTGCTAGAGTCGGGGGAAATCCGGGGTCTTCGACAAATAATGGAAGGGATATAAATCCTGCGTGATTCTCAACGATGTGATCAAGGTGCTGAAGTTGAGCATGTGAGAAACAACCATTCGGAGAGGCAATGGTGACTCCTCCCAAAATGGTCCGTAGGAACTCACCACAGATGGTGATGGGTCCAAGGTGCAGGGGGCCTCTGGGTCTATCCTCTGGAATAGAGGGGCTGTCGTCGACAGAGGGAGACCTGTAACTATCAAGGAAATGATGTTTCCTTGACAGGAGCGCGAAGTGAAAAACCAAAATGTGATACTACTGATGACAGGATGGATAAACTGGGGGGAAAAACTGGGCAAGTAGAGTGGGGGACTCAAACTTCCTTTGTTCAGAGTATGATGGTGGGGAAGATCGGGCAGCATATGAAACTGACTGGTGGTAAGGGGATCAGAGCTGTATGGGATCGGGAAGGGTGAATGGGCTGAGGGAGACTCAAGCTGTGGTAAAACAACAGGAGACTGCAGAATACTCTGAACAAAGGCGACCGAATTGGGGGTGCTGCCGAGAAGATCGATCATAGCGCCAAGGGGCGCCGGGGGGACTTCTTCATGGGTTAGGGAACGAGAAGAAGTGTGGAGATAAAATGGTACTGTCATGTGGATTTTACGAGCCCAGGATAGTTCATGCTCGAGGTTGCTTTCAATTTTTAAGGAGTCTGAAAGCAATAAGAAGACTCTGAAGGAATGGAGTGGTATGGTACTGTCATGTGGATTTGACGAGCCCAGGACAGTTCATGCTCGTGGTTGCTTTCAATTTTAAGGAGTCTGAAAGCAAAAAAGAAGACTCTAAATGGATGTAATGGTACTATCATGTGGTTTTTTACGATCCCAGGACAGTTCATGCTCGTGGTTGCTTTCAATTTTAAGGAGTCTGAAAGCAAATAAGAAGACTCTGAAGTGATGGAATGGTACTGTCGTGCGGATTTTACGAGCCCAGGACAGTTCATGCTCATGGTTGATTTCAATTTTAAGGAGTCTGAAAGCAAATAAGAAGACTCTGAATTAATGTAATGGTACTTTCGTGTGGTTTTTTACAAGCCCAGGACAGTTCATGCTCGTGGTTGCTTTCAATTTTAAGGAGTCTGAAAGCAAATAAGAAGACTCTGAATTAATGTAATGGCCAGGCAAGGAGGAAGTGTTTAATCAAGGAACATGTATGATGACCAGGAATGAGGGTAGGGGGGGAACACTTGGTGGGCCTCCTTGCGGGGTGAATGAATGGTGGAAAAACAACAGAACATTTGCAGTATGACAGGAGTGAATGGCTCATGTAAAAAGTGTGGAACAATCTGATGGCGGCCGATGTGGTGCGCAAACCAAGGCGACTAATGGTGTCAAACAATGGGTGAAAAAAGGACGTAGAAAAAGGATGTGACGAGGTGACCGACGTGATGGGCTCGTTGTTTTGATTCCAATGGTGGAAACGGTTCGAAAAACGGACTTCGTATGGGTTCAGAATGGCCAAAATAAGAAAAAAGTCAACTGACTATAAATAGTAAGTGGGCCCAACATGACAAGTGTCATTTGTACTATTGGACGTTGACCAGCGATCAGAGTGGACAGAGCTGAGGTGACATTTCTGGACGATCTGACCGGCCGAATTCAGATCCGGGAGATACATGTATTTCGTTAAACTCATACCTGCATCGTCATTGGGTTCGGGGGGGCGGGGGGGGGCGTAGTGGGTCCCAGGGTATTACTTGTACGGTCCATGTGGGGTGGACCACAGGTTTAGGCGTGACAGCCGCGGTTAGGGACCGCGGGTTTAGGCCTGACAGCCGCGGCTAGAGGCCGTGGGTTTGAACTCGACAGCCGCGGTTTTGGACCGCGGGTTTAGGCTCGACAACCGTGGTTTGGGGCCGCGGGTTTAGGCCCAACAGTCGCAGTTAGGAACCGCGACTGTAAGCCTGGCAGCCGCGAGCGGGGGTTTTTTTTTTTTTTTTTTTTTAGTCTGATGAGGTTCCTTGGTGTGATTGACAGGATGCCGCAGGTGTTGTGGAGAGAGCAAGAGATCCCGGATGAGATCGTGACTGTTGTTCGAGAGGATCGCCAGGTGCGATCGATGCTGGGACTATTTGGATTGCTGAAGTTCGTCGAGGTGCCTATGATGCGGTCAGTAGCATTGCTGCTGAACCGATTGGTTGGTTTCTGGGAGCCAGACATACTGGCGTTCCGAGTGAAGGGTGAGAGGGTAGACCTCACCCTGACTGATGTGTACTTCTTGACGGGGTTTCCCTGCCTGGGGAGGGTAGCAGATACACAGCCGCGGGTGTCTGCGGACATTGATATGGATGACATGTTGGAGCGGTTCT
The DNA here is from genome assembly GCA_001517045.1 of Pseudotsuga menziesii. Lineage (NCBI taxonomy): Eukaryota > Viridiplantae > Streptophyta > Pinopsida > Pinales > Pinaceae > Pseudotsuga > Pseudotsuga menziesii. Next base: position 193,675 of record LPNX010795862.1, read on the forward strand.
GTGGGCCAGAGGCTCGGGTGCATAGGAATGCACTCTTGGTGAGAGACCTACAGGAGCCAGCAGTACGGGCCATGGCAGCATGTGTGGTGCGTGTTTTGGGGTCCCAGTCACCGGAGAAGGTGTCTGGGGGTCAGATGCAGCTCGTGGAGCATGTACTAGCCAGGACTTATTATGTGTGGGGCCAAATGTTCCTGACCTGCGTGCAGCGGCAGCTGACCGCAGTGAAGGAATCTGGCAAGGGGTTCAGCTATGGTTCATTTTTATGTGCATTCTTTATGGAGAGGGTACCCACTCTACGGCCGCGGGTGCCCGTCAGAACAGGAGGCTTGAGGGAGCCTCGGATGGTGTGGTGGGGCGAGATGATGCGCCGCCGTGGGGGCGGTGACGTTGGGCGGTATTTTATGTAGGAGTTGTACCTGCAGTGGATCCAGCTACCGTTGGCGCTGGAGGATTATCCATATAGAGATATGGACTTTACTGGAGATCCAGATGCGCCACGGCTGCCAGGACAGGCATGGGGACCAGATGGTATGTATGATTTGATTGCATTGTCAAGTTTTATGTATATGATAGTTGATTGATATATTGTTACTGACAAAGGGTGATTTACAGATGTGGGTCCGAGGTCACCGCCAGGGCATGTGGCACGTAGAGGGATTGTGGCCGTTCCAGCTCTGCCTGGGCGGGGGGAGGTACATCGCCGAGATGCGGAGGGGATGCTGGAGTCGGTATGGACACTACTCGACCATCTGCTGGTGGGAGTGATTGATGAGGGGTGGCGGGACCTTGATTCGGACGTGGTTCAGGATTGTATGAGGGCACCCCGGTATTTTAGATCGATTGCGATCCGGGTGGCTGTCTTGGTGGACAGGGTACGGGCACAGGAGCCCGGACGGGATGAGGATTTACCGGAGGAGGAGCGAGGGGAGGACTCAGAGGCAGCGGATACTGGCAGTGACGCGGGGTACGACTCTCATTAGGGAGTGCAGGGGACTCCCCCCGAGTTTTGTAGCTACGGCGTGTATTTTATGAGATGTAGGGATGTACAGGAATTTTTTGTATAGCTGAGTACATGGGTACTCAGGGCATGTATAGCACTGTAACATGTATTTTTTAATGTATATATAGATGCACATGGATGCACCTTTTTGTGATGTTTTTTTAGTTGTACGCACGTGGATGCGCTTTATGATGTGTGATATGTTGGTATTGCACATGGATGCAAGTAGTCTAGGATGTTTGGGCACGTGGATGCCCCTTGTGTATTTTATGTGTTTTTATGGTTTATTTACATGGATGCAAATGTGGATGCACTGCAATCTTTTTGGGTTTTTATATATTTTGATGAGATGCTATGTAGGATGGAGGTGTTACATGGTATGATTGATATGCCAATCTAGGATGTTATTGGCCATTTGATCTGTGACACTATTGTAAGCTCTTGGGACATGTGTGAATGTGATCGATTCAAACTGTCGGCTTAGTTGTTTTGTACGCAGGAATTTTCTAAATAGGCAAGGATCACGCACCTGGTAGCAGTTGTTGAGTTGGGAGACAAGTAGCTGGGAGTCCAGAAACACATGAAGGTGACATATGCCCATCTGGAAGGCAGCAGTCAGGAGACCGGTCACAGCATCATACTCCGCCTGGTTATTGGTAGCGGTGCCTATACATATTCCGTCAAGGTGGATCAGTTCGTTGGAAGGGGAATACAAGACCCATGCTGCAGATGCTAGGTTGGGAGACCAGTGGCTTGCGCCATCAGCGAAGCCAATGTAACGAGGTGGAAGATGGTCCATCTGTGGGAATTCAAAAAGAATGATGGATGTAAGATTATGGTAAAGAAGGTGAAAAACGAAAAAGAGAGCAAACTGTACAAGGCGGACCAATGAGGTCGCGGTTTCAGTTATGGGTAAAAGCGTTTAAGATACAACCCATTACGGGGTTGTATAAAGGGTGGCCTTCAGAGTCGGCTAAAATGTATGCCCCCTTGCCGAGGCAAGTCTGCACAATGTAAGGGCCTTGCCACATGGATTCAAACATTCCTTTACCGGTTTTGTCGTGGGCTTGATCATAGGAGAGGACGAGGTCCCCTTCATGGAAAGTTCGAGGGTGGACATGCTTGTCATAACCGGCTTTGGAGCGGTTTTTGGCCGCTTCGATGTTCTGGAGAGTGGCACGACGATCTTCATCTGCTTGTTCGAGGGATAGAAAACGTTGCTCAAGGGGGGAGGTATCGGGGAGGAGCTCAACGGCGATATGCAAGGCGGGTATCTGACACTCGATGGGGAAGACAGACTCTACACCGTGAACGAGATGAAACGGGGTAAAACCAGTGGCGGTCTTGGTGGAGGTACGGTAAGCCCATAAGGCAGGAAAAAGCATATGGTGCTAGTTGGACTTATGCCGGTCAACAGTGCGTTGGAGTATGGTTTTTAGGATTTTGTTAACAGCTTCTACTTGACCGTTCCCTTGAGGGTAGTAAGCAGAGGAAAATTGGTGTTCAAACTTGAGGAGGGTGGATAACGCGCGCCACACGGAATCTTCAAAGTGTGATCCATGGTCTGAGACCAACTGTTTAGGGACCCCGAATCGAGTGATAACATGGTTAAAAAATAAACGGGCAGCAGTGTTAGCGGTACAGTTGAAGGTGGGCATGGCTTCCGCCCATTTGGTGAAGTAATCGACGGCGACAATGATATACTTATGGCCATTCACAGATGGGGGTCGACACTCCATGAAGTCGATGGCCCACTTACAAAAGGGACCAACGATGAAAACTGGGTGTAAAGGAGCAGGTGGTGTCCGGGCCTTAGGGGAAAAAAGTTGGCAGTTATGGCAATGCTTGACTGTAGTGATGCAGTCGGTGAAAAGTGTGGGCCAGAAGTATCCAGAGCGGATGACCTTTTGGGCAGTGGCCATCCCTGAGAAATGGCCGCCGCAGGCACCGCTATGACAATCATTAAGGACGTGCTTAGCTTCCTCATGTGTAAGGCAACGACGAAGAATTGTGTTGACCCCTCGCCTGTAAAGGACATCTCCTAAGAGGAGGTAGCGAGAGGCTTGGTGACGGATACGACGACGTCCATTACGAGTGACTGTGGGTTGGAACTTTTGCGTGTGTAAGTATAACAAGATATCACCGTACCATGGGTCATCAGACGAGATAGTGAATAAGTGATTGTCGGGTAACTCATCGGAGATGGGTGGGGCTGGGAGAAAGGAAGGGAGATCAGTGAGGAGCTGGGCAAGCGCCAGGGCTTTGGTGCTCTTAGGTGTTCGGAATGTGAGGCCATATTCTTGGAGGATAATGACCCATTTAGCCACACGACCTTGCAGGAGCCACCGGTTTAGGAGATATACCATGGGGTTGGAGTCGGCGACGACTGTGGTATGATGAAGTAAAATGTAGTGTCACAATTTTTGGACGGAAAAGACCACTGCGAGGACTAGTCTCTCCTCATATGGGTAACGTAGGGGTGGGCCAGACAAAGTCTGGATGACGTAATAAATGACATGCTCTTGGTGTGAGGTGTCTTCTTGAACCAAGACTCTGGACACAGCATGCTCAGATGCCGAGACGTAAAGGATGAAGTCCTGAGAGAAATCCGGGGGGGAGATCAAGGGGGCTTGTGTGAGAGATTTCTTGAGGGCTTCGAATGCAGTTTCTGCTTGCTCGTCCCAGAAAAAGGGTACATGGGTACGGAGCAGGCGCAAGAAACCGTGAACAGTTGTGGCGTAATCGGGAATGAAGTGTCGAAGGAAATTGGATCGCCCTTGCAGAATTTGGAGTTGCCGGAGCATTCGAGGAGAGGGAAGGTCTAAGATGGCCTGGACTTTCAAGGGATCAACAGTAATTCCTTTTTGAGAAACAATGAAACCCAACAATCGGCCTGCCGGAATGCAAAAAACACACTTGTGTGGGTTCAAGCGGATCTTATATTTTTGACAACGCAGAAAAACTTGCCGAAGGTCGTTAAGGTGATCTGATCGTTTCCGGGAACGAGCTGTAAGGTCATCAAGGTAGACGAGCAGGATATGGACCAAATCATGAAAGCAATAAGTCATGGCCCGCTGGAATGTGGCACCAACATTTTTTAGGCCAAAAGGCATGACACGATATGCAAAGATGCCCCAAGGGGTAGTAAAGGCAGTTTTGTACTGGTCTTCCTTTCAGATTTGGATCTGATTGTATTCGGAAAAACCGTCCATGAACGAGAGGACTTCATGCCCCGCACACACATCGATGAGCTGGTCAATAAATGGCATGGGGAAATTGTCTTTGGGACAGGCGTGGTTTAAATCTCGGAAGTCAGTGCATACTCTAATGGTGCCTTGTTTTTTGTTAACGGGAACCGGGTTTGAAACCCAGGTGGTATAGGCAATGGGATAAATGAATCCTGCCGTGCGGAGTTTCTCAATCTCAGCTTTGACAGCTGGGAGCTTTGAGGGATGAATGGGATGCTGTTTCTGACGAACGGGGGGTACATCAGGCCATGTGTCAATGTGGTGCTCTATAATGGTAGGGTCAAGACCGGGCATTTCAGTGTAGGACCAGGCAAAGACATCACGGAATTCTCTGAAGAGTTTTTTGTATTCCTCAATCTCTTGTTCACTGCAAGAGGCTCCTAAAGTGATGAGTTCAGGGGAACTTCCTGGGGCAGTGATATCAATTTGGATGACAGGTGAGATGTTGGCCATATTACCCTCCTCGAAGGCATCAGGAGAAGGAATAGGGTCCTTGAACTAGTCGACCTTGGGGGGAAGGAAGTCTTTGGATTCAACTACAAATTGGGTAGCAGTGTTAGAAGAGGATTCATCTGGGAGAAAGTAGGAACGATGGTGCATGTCATCCCAGGGATACTCCGGGGCAGTGAGAGCCTCGAGGATCTCCTCATCAGTGCGGAAAGTTTGTGTCGTCAAATCGGTTGACGAGGGAGTAGTGGTGGAAGAGATCATATAAATGGTATTAACCTCTCCAGAAGGGGGAGAACACGGGGGGTGGATCTCCTCAATGGTGGGTGGTGCGGTCTCAAGATCCAGATTGTTCATCTCAAAGAGAGCTGCTCTATAATCGGGGAGATCGAAACAGTGATTTGTGCAATGCCCGTAAATACCGCATATGGCACAGGGGTGGTTAGTGCGTAGGGATTTGTCGCGAGGTTTGGGGGTTGGATCAAGGTGGACAACCGGGATAGTGGGGTCATCGTCAAGCAATTCCATGTGTTCCTGTAATGCCGGTAACTGAGGACATTGGTGAGTCGCATGGCCCAACTCATCGCACAGCGAGCATTTGGGAGGGGCACAAAACACAGGGGGGTTTTTGACTATCTTGGGAGGTGGGACGACACAGTAAGGTTGGGGGCCTCTTCCCCCAGTTGGTTTGGTAACAGGAAGGGGGGGTTCGTGGAGGATGATGGGGTAGCAACACTGGGAGGTGGTTGACTAATAGTGACAATGGGTTGCACCGGTTGCAGGACAACATCTGGTGTCGGTGGGGGAACGGGAGGCGAAAGATACCGAATGGGTAATCCTAAGGTTAAACCAGGGAGGCTGAGGGTAGCCATGATCGGGGCGCTAACTACTCCTGATGGGGGGAAGAGGAAAGGAATGGTATGGATGGGGGTAGCACCAATGTGGCTAGGTACCAAAGGGGGTTTAGGCAACAAGGGCGGTTGATTAGTAGGAGTTCGCGTATTATGGGACAGGGTACACAGGTCAGACACGTCAGTGGCGGGTGACAGGGGTGGAATAGATTGGAAGGTCGAGGTCATGGGCGCATCTGAGTAGACTCCGGACCCCATAGAGGAAACAACTAAAGTGGTGGCACTCGAAACAGGTTGTTCAACCATGGGGAGAACATTTTCAGGTGCCGCGGGGGCATTGGGATCATAGTAGGTGAGTTGGTCGACCTTGACCACGCGTCCCTCGTGGGGGAAC
>LPNX010795890.1:0-42825 GCA_001517045.1 Pseudotsuga menziesii
CTGGTTATTTACTTGTGTTCAAATGTATCTATTGTGTATGTTTTACAAAATGTGTGTTAAATGTCAATCTAGAATATAGTTCGAATATGCATCAGTTAATGTATTTTCATTACGTGGAATGTGATTAAATGAAATATAATCGGAATTTCTTTCAAGTAATCTAACCTACAAAAATTGATGTAACAAGGTAGGGTTTCGCACCTTATAAGCTCCATTGAGCTGGGAAACCACCGATTGAGAATCAAGTCTGACTTCCGACTGGGTGATGCCACATGACAAGGCATCCCATAACAACTCAATCGCAGCCCTGTACTCGTCCACATTATTGGTAGCAAGAACTAGGCATGCACCTCCAAAGGCAACTAGCTGTCCTGAGGGTAAGTATATGACCCATGCAACTGAAGCCAGGTTACAAGTATGACGACTAGCACCATCCACAAAACCTACGAACCAATCAGCTGACATCTATAACAATCACCAGATGATATAAGAACACTAACCAACTAACTATTGTACATAAAATTACATACAAGAAAATACAAGAAAAAGCACTAAGCCTAGGCATAGTACTTCTTCAGATAGAGCCCATTCCTAGGCTCAAGCGGCTTGTTTCCATCAAAATCAGTTAACTCACATGCCCCTTTTTTCAAGACCTTCGACACGATGTAGGGTCCTAACCACATGGATTTGAACTTTCCTGCCCCCAAGGGTTCTTTGTCTTGGTCCCAAAGTAAGAAAAGCTCCCCTTCAGAGAAAATTATAGGCTTGACCGATTTATCATATTGGTTCGTAACCCTATTCTTATGAGCTTTCTTTGCCGTTAACGCATCTCTGCGTCGTTCATCAAGATTTCCCAGATGTAGCAAACGTTATTCTAATTCATTCATGTGAGGGAGTACATGAACGACAATTTTAAGTGATGGAAATTCACACTCAACCAGAGTGACTGCTTTCACCTCGTGAACGAGTTGGAAAGGTGAAAGCCCTGTGGCAGTCTTAACATTAGTCCGGTATACCCATAGTGCAGGATACAACATAATGTGTCAATTTGACCGGGTTGCGTTAATAGTACATTTAAGAATGGTCTTCAAGGTCTTATTGACTGCCTCTACTTGACCATTCGCTTGCAGGTAGAAGAAAGACGAGTGATCTTGCTTGAACCCTAGCATAGATCCAATTCGGTCATCATTTTGTTCTAGAAATTACTGCCATGGTCAGTGACAATTTCCTTTGGAATTCTGAAGCGAGTAATGATTTGATTGAATATGAAAAAAGCTGCAGTTTCACTGTCATCTCTGAAGGTAGGCATTGCCTCTTCCCACTTTGTGAAGTAATCAACAATGACAATGATATATTTGTGCCCCCTAGTCGAAACTGGGTTGTACGTCACGTAATCCACCCCCCACTTAGTGAAGGGGCCCATCGCGATGACGAGAAACAAGGGAGCAGGATGTGACCACATTTTCCTGGTGTAGAGATGACATGGATGACAACGCTTCACAGCCTCCACACAATCCTTAAATATCGTGGGCCAGAAATAACCGACACGTAAAATATTTTGGGTCGTTGTTAACCCAGATAAATGACACCTGCATGCTCCGCTATGGGAATCATTTAGGACATACCCGGCCTCCTCGTGGGTGAGGCATCGACGCAAAACAGAGTCCACCCCTCTACAGTACAAAGTATCCCCGATGATAAGGTAGTTTTTCGCATGTACGCACAGTTTACGTCGCTCTTCCCTCGAGAAGGACGTAGGACACTTCAAAGTCTAGAGATAGATAAGTATATCTCCGTATCAAGGATTAGAGGTTGAAATCAGAAAAATGTACTCATCTAGGAATTGGCCTTTCTCAACCACTAAATTCTCTTTCGTCATAAATTCTGCAACAATCTCTGCAAAAACTATGGACTTTTTAGATTTGGCAGACTGAAAGTCCAAGTCAAACTCTTGGAGAATGACTATCCATTTATTGAATTTTCCCCCGATTATGCATCGAGACAAAACATACTGAAAGGGATTAACATCTGCCACTTCTGTAGTTGTCCTTAGCAGGATGTAGTAATGTAACCTCTGCACAACATAAACAATTGCTAAAGCCAACTTCTCGACGTGGGAGTATCGAAGTTCAAGACCAGCCAACGTGTGACTAAGGTAATAGACAACATGCTCTTAGAGCTTGTCATCTTCTTGGACCAATACTACCCCAATGGTCGATTTTGATGCAGCCATATTCAATATAAAATCAAGAGAGTGATTTGGCAGGCGTAACAAAGGAGTCGACCCCAAAGATTTCTTTAATGCCTTGAAAGAAATTTGTGCAGTTTCATCCCATACAAATGGAGTGTCCTGCTTCAACAGGAACATGAAACCTTTAGTGATCTTGGCATAGTTAACGATAAAACATCGAAGGAAATTGCACTTTCCTTGCAGGATTTGAAGTTGCTTGATAGAATGAGGAGGAGGAAGATTTAGAATGGCCTCTACTTTCAAAGGATCCACCTGAATACCTTTGTTTGATACTATGAACTCGAGTAGCCGTCCCGACTCAACGCAGAAAACACACTTGTGAGGATTCAAGCGTATTTTGTAATGTCTACATCGTTCAAAAATCAAGTGAAGATGATCTGGATGCATCGAATTTAACATTGGTTATATGCCATAGTCGAGTTGAGTTGATCGCATTAATATCATCTCTAATGTCAACATGGTAATGCATCCAATATAACATTGCTTATATGGCATAGTTGAGTTGAGTTGACATGGGCACTCTTGAGCGTGGTGATTGGGCGAGACAATGTTTCTTAGTCCACTTAAATAATGATATATATTTTCAATAATAAAATTAATTTTCACAATAGTATAAACACATTGTTGGATTCTTAAAATTATGTCGGAACAAACTAAAAAATTATTAAAATAAAAAATAATCATACGCTTTTTTTAATGACACGTCGTCTTTCTCGGCCTCCACGAAAAACCTTCCCATTCCCAACAACACACTTTGTTTGCACATGGAAATAAGAGTCACATTTTTCTTGGCCTCCACCTAGAAACCTCCCATTCTCAACAACACACTTTCTTTGCACATGGAAATAATAAGGGCCATGGTATATATTTAATTAGTTTGAGATAAATATATATTTTCATAGGGACAGAAAGCCCTCTCTCTTTTAGAGTTTGCATGATAGTCAACATTCCAAACACAAAAACATGTTGAAAGTTAACACGTCCATAGGAAGCATACCATGTTACTCACTCACCATTTTCCTTGCATTCAATGCCACATTTAAGTGTTGAGACACGTCAAAGCCTTTGCGTTGACAATGGTATAGAAGAAATGATGGTTTTTTCCACATATAGGATCATGTTATAAAATATTTAATTGAGAACCCTAACAAAGAGAATCATGCAAGTGGATAATGAATTCGATTTATTTATTTATTTATAGAGAGAGAGAGATAATTGACCCGTGTTCTTCGGAATCGTTGTGCACATATATGCATGCTTGGGCATACTTGTGCACATTTATATATGTTTGGCCATTAATGCCTGCGGCAGGGTTATTATGCATTCGTATTGCGTTGGCCATTCAAACTAATTTTTTATATTCGCCAATGTTCAACATTAGGGTTGATTTATTATATTTTTTAATATTTGTCAAAATTAATTTATTTTTGATTTTATTGGTTTATGTCTTATTTTGAAACGATTAAAATCATATCTGACATGCGTATAAAAATGATGTCAGCATCTGCAGAGGTTATAAATATTGTGAGGTACAATGTAAAAAAAAAATAAGTGCAAGCCATAGTGGATGGATGCCTTATCATCATAGACCTTCCATTCGTTGCATCGGCCCTCCTTTACGATCTCTATCACCAGTGAATACGAATGATGGTACGTGTGTTTTGGGGTTACACGTCACTTCGTATGATGCCACTTAGAGGGAGGTACTGCCACATTAAATGGCACATTTTCCGAACTACCCTTCACATGTGTTTTACAAGCATTTCACTCTAAGTGGAGTTATCTCTAGAATTATTGTGCTAGTTCATTGTTCAAAAAATTCATTCCTTGGAAGAGTTTTATGCGAATGCCAACACTTGACCTCTGAGGATTATTCTCTATTATCTTGTCAAGCCTAATGTTTTGTGGTCCAACTATTCCGTTGTTTTCTTCTTTTCATCCACATAGTTTAGTTAATAATAATTTTGTGTTCACTAACAAGGACCAAATTGGAGTATATACATGAATTTTTGGGGCAATTTGTCTTTAGAAGATCAAAGGTTTGATGGCATTTTGGTGCGTCAGTGCACATTATGAAGCTGACTCCACTACTCCTCTTCAACTCTATAGGTATTGATATATTCATTTGACTCTTTTATACTCTGTCTGTACATGTAATCGATGAGTTTATAATGCATTTATTTTTAAGTGCAAGAATTTCAATGAATTTATGGAATCTTTGTTTCCACCTCTCTTAGATTTGTGTTTCTCTTCCCAATAATTTATAGAACTATTCTTAATCATTGTATATATAGCTAATGCTTTCTCACAATGACATTGTCACAGGGTTTTACTCATGCAATGGATTGTTACAAAGGGTTCTATTATCTAAGTTCAAATCGTATTTATCATTGGTAAGTGTATTATATTTATTTACAGGTTAAATTATAGACTTAAAAAGTATGCACATAGGACTCTATCTAACCCTTCATGATAGTTTTGTTTTACATATCTCTTGCCATTGTTTTAACTCCTTTATGCGTAGTAACATTTGAAATTTGGAGCGATATCAGCATTGATGTGCTCAAGATATTGTATGGAATTTTTAAATCTGGTATGGGTTTTGTTTTTGCTATATATTGATTTGCATCTAACAATGCTTATACTAGTAATTTTTGTTTCTTTTATAGTTTAATGTTTATGGTGGACCCTTATGGTTGAGAGCACACTAAAGTTTATCTCAATAGGAAAGGATAAAGTAGGGGCACATCATCATGAATATGTTGCTCCCTTGCAAGAATAGCGTTACTATAAGAGCTCTGGAAGCCTCCTCAAGTTGCATGCACCTCCAATATCCCCACAAATGTTCCTTACTTGCTCATTGATAATAGCATGCTCGCTCCCAGGTATGCTTCCTGTCATACACAAACTGTTATAAAAGCTTAATTTAATGCTTCCTTCAATGTTGTTTTAAATGTTGTATTGACTAGTATTGTTGTCTTGTGATGTGCCCTGCTTCGAATGCATTCAACTACCAAGAAATAACCCTAAAATAGAGTGTAATAGAAGATTGAAATGAGCCTCCATGCTACTGTAAAATACCAATGGAATAGGTCAACTACAGGTTTCAACAAGGGGCCATATTGATATTAAAAGTGCATCAAAAACATATTTAGACATAACTTCTAGGCATGTGCCCCTGCTTCTCATAGATTCTACTTAATAGCAGTTAAAACTCCTAAATTGACTGGCATTAACTAATTATATCCCTTGTAGAGAACCTCTCCTCTAAAGATAGCATATGAAATAACACAAAGATATATGCTTGACATATATAAATACTTGTTGCCTCACAATAACCATGGGTTGATCCCAATAGTGATACAAATAATCATTATATGGCGTTAACTAATGCAATTAGCAATACTTATCCTGACATCTTTGTCTTGTTTCCTTAGAATTTTGGATTTATCAGTGCATCATTGATTGAAGAAATGCACTTTGTATTGTCTTATAAGGTAATTGTTCCACCATATATAAATATGTCTTTTTGTAAAGAGTGTCGATTGGTTCATTTTTGGATTGAGGTGATTGGTTAATTGTAAATTATCCAATACTTCATATTTTGGTTGAGGTTGTGAGTACTATTTTTTCTTTTTCCTCAAATACTTTAATGTGTTCAATTTTATATTAAACTAATTATACTACCTCCACATAAAGATAGTAATTATGCAAACATAAATTAACTAATCTAGTTAATTATTAATCTCTATTTTGAAATACAGATTCATAAATGAATTCAGAATGTAAACAATAACACAATCTCAATTCATAACATAAACCATAGTAATTTTATAATAATATTGATAAACAAGAACACTTATCTTAAGAAAATTTGTCATCAAGGATGTAAGCATTTGAAACTTGAAAAGTTTGGGAACCCCAAAAATGTGTTGAGTTCTTATTGGACAAGAGGATTTCGGCCCCAACGATGAACTTCCATGCCATTAGCTTATTTTGCTAACTTTGCTTGAACCATCTTTTATTATAGGTTTACAGAAGAAGAGTTGAGGTCCCTACATTCTTGCATAGCGGTTGGACACAATGATTGTAACTCTTGTTGCAGTAGAGTCACAAATTTTGTACTTTTCATTTATTTTACATAACTTTTTTTATCTTTATTTTTAATTATCTGATATTTAATTCAAATAAAATTTAATTTAATTATCTCTAAATTAACGTATTAGAGCGTTCCTATCAAAAATATAAATTTCATAAATAGTGGTAATAGTTTGCAGTTAATTTATAAATAATATAATATATACTTACTACTTAGGAAATGGAGTATAGAAATTTAATATATGGAAAATAGTATATGAAAATAATGTTTTATTAAAAATAAGTTTTCCATTGGTTAATAAAGATAAATATGGCCAACAAATATTTTGTTTTTATAAAATTGCATTTAATTTAATTTTGATTTTTTTAATAGGAAAGTTTTAAATCATTAAATTGGTCATTGTTGAGTATAAAATCTTTACCAAAAATCATTAATAAGATTTGAAAGGCTACAAAGGACCGTGATGATATAAAGCTATAGGTGTACACTTTTCATAATCTTGTGATCAATTTTTGGTAAACATTGTGCACCCAATAAAAATGTAATAATTGCTACATAATTTAATATATACATTATGAATGTAGTGAAGTAGGTTACTTGAGTAGATTTTCACATTAAAAAATTATATCATATAATTTTAAATTTTAAATAAATATGTATAACTATTATATCTATCTATAAATATTTGTTTTAATGATTTATTCATAAATTTATATATATAGTAGTTACATTTTAAATAGATTTTGTATGAATTTTAATTTTAAAAATATTTTATTTTTAAAAATATTTAATTTAATATAATTGGTAAATAGTTTTAATAAAGTGTATAATTTTTTTGAAAAAAAATACATAAAATATTTATATATAATACCAATTTATAAACATTTTACATAAATATAAATTTTTTAATAATATATATATATAAATAATTTTCATGTTTCTATTATATTACACAGTAAATATAATTTAATTAAAAATTTTAAACTAAAATAATATAACAAATACCACAATAATTATGTACTAAATTCTTATACAGAAACCTTGAAACCTTGATATGAATTATAGGTATAATAAATGAATCCAATTACAACTTACATGCACAACATAACCATAATAATAAATATGATTTAAAGTTTATTATTTAGTTGTTACATTTTGACATGTTATACCATGTTTTGATTTTGTCTCCTCATAGAGTGAAAAGTAAATAAATTTATCCATTTACAGGAAATGTCTAGGTGAGAAAACATGCGAGCTTCTTAGTTTCTGGAGGCTTGGAGTAGTAGTGTGTGAAAGAGCCAAGAGCCAAGGATTGCAGACAAGCATGCCGGAAGGGAAACAACCTGAGACTCTGGGAGTATGAGAAGGCCGAAAAACAGTATCTAAAAACCATCTAGGTGAAATGATTACAATATCAATAATAACTTTGCCACTTCAGCTATGACAGATAGTTGCATTAAGTGCATGAGTACATCTATGCCAAGATAATTATGACACATAATCATTACTAAATAAAACATTGCTATTGTAAACTATTAAAATTGTATATAAATTATTTTTAATATATTTAAAAATATATATAAATAAGTTTTAAATTATTTTTAATATATTTAAAAATATATATAAATAAGTTTTTAAGGTTAAACTTTGTAAAAAGTTTAAATTCAAGATAGTCAAACGAGAACTAATGCAGGTCAACTATGTATCCATTACATAATAACCTGCCTGCTTCAGGTATATCTGAAGTTATCCAAAGCTATCCCATAAGCGCTATAGCTGTGACCAATACATCTCTGTATTGGTGCATTTTCTTAATTATATTGTGATATTTACGTAATAAAAAATATTATAATTTGACTTGAATTTGTTTTTTCACATGGAAGCATGCACGCATTTTTTAGCAATACTTCTCCTTGAATTTTTTACAATACTTCTCCTTGAATTTGTTAGAGTAACATAGTTACATTGACTAATTTGTTTGTATTTTCAACTTATTGAGTTACACTTAATTAGGTTATTGGTGAGTTATACTAATGTAACAAATACTTTTATTATATGAATATAGAAGATGCATGGAAGGAGATGTACTTTTATTTATATGATATAGAAGATGCATCGAAGGAGGTGTAACTGCATCAATTTCGCAATTTAGATTTTTTGTGTGGATGTAATAACAACTATGTTCTGAGTTTTATTCTTTTGTCTTTGAACAACAAAGTGGTAATAGAGTAGGTTAAATCTCTCCTTTATCATCAAGTGAAGGACTATGGAAGCAAGTTTGGCAACTTGCAAGGAGAAACGCCAAAAAATAGGTAGAAGAAATGTTATTGCTAGCACATAGTGGTTGTGGAGTGATAGGGATAAGCTTACCATTGTCCTACCATTCATTCAGAGTGATAAAGAAATATGGGTCGTTGTATTACAGTCTTAAGAGGAGTGATGGCGTTCTAAGAAAACATTATTGTAGTCTTACAACCATCAGGGGAGTGATAAAGTGCAAGTATCGATAGAAACTACTCTATGGGGGAGCGATAAATACTAACCAGAGTTTCTGATCCCAGCTGATCACACTAAGTGCAAAGGGAGAGCATACGCTACTGGTTTTACAGACTCATTACAAGTGAGATCACTGCTTTTGATCCCAGCTGATTGCTCGAGGCACAGAGGGAGAGCATACACAGTGCTCGACACACAGAGAAAATGCAAAAATTTTATTGGACTCCAAAACCCGGTGTCCAAATGAGGGGAGGAGCACCTTATTTATACATATTTAGCCGGTAAACTGGTGACCCGAAACTTACACCTATTGGTAAAAAGACTTGATTCGGATCTTATGGCAATGGATCAAATCGCACCTTTTGTTGGGTAAGTCACACAAGCCATGTGAAAGAATCTACGGACTGACAACTAGACTAGACTTTTTACAAAGTGGAGCTACTGTTAGTGGCCCATGACGCTTTCCATTATTCATTGTCATGATTACAAATACATGGGTTTTCCCCACATGTACAACCAGTGAATCTATCAGAGTCAGAGTCAATCTGAGCCCAATAAAATTAATATGAAAAATTCATATTGGGCTCATCAGTCAATCTGGTCTTTGTCAATTAAATTAATGTGAATGGGCTCTTCCTGGTTAGTGAAGGTGATATCCAAAGAACTGATTTTAATTTGTGTGCAGGATTTATACTGCCACCATTTCATTTTATAAACCTCAGAAGGTAATATCTCGGGCAGTTTCCAGTCAGGGGAAGGTATTGTGTCATCGATGGTTATTATGGATGATGAAGCTCCAGAAGTATGAAAGGAAGATTTTCTTTCAATCAAAGAAACAATAGTTTGATTTGTAGATTGGCAGTCCATGGATGTAAGCCCTACAGAGTCCATTGAAGGATCCATGGAACACTTACCAGAATCGGGAAGTAAAGGAATAGTTTGGGGCTTAAGGATATCCTATAGGTCTCCCAAGAGACAACACTAGTGGATTTACAACGTCTGTAACTAAGCCTATAACCACAAAAACTCGGATATCACAACTTATTCCACATGGATACTTTTACAAAAATAAATGAACTCTGTTCCCAGATTGCTTTAGACACATAAAGATTTCTCGAATATCATACTGGAATATGATTATCAGAGCTTCTGAAACTTACAAGTAGGAGTAGATGATACAAATGTCGCTTTGGCGCTCATACCAAAGAGACGCCAAGATCGAACGCAAACGCAACTGATGAGAGAGAAAGACTTCAGAAAATGCAACTTCGTAATACAGACTCAAAAACTTGTTCGTCTTCGGAGGGCGAAGATCATCACAAGCGAAAACTTGTACTAACCAGAGTTTCTGATCCCAACTGATCACACTAAGTGGAGAGGGAGAGCATACGCCACTGGTTTTATAGACTCATTACAAGTGAGATCACTACTTAAGCCATTTTACATTCCATTCACATGTAAACAAAGAAGAAGGGGGAAATACCCTTATAAAATGTATTCTTTAAAAAAAACTAATTTTTGGAAGAAGAAAATGACTTCGAGTAGCCAAACCTTTGCCCAAATTCCTAATTTCACAAGGAATAACTATGAAGCGTGGTCAATTAAAAATGACGACTTTGTTGAGGGCACATAATGTTTGGGATTTATGTATTCCGTGGGTATACAAATCTTGAGGACAAAGAAGTCGAACAGGCCCTGGTAAATTCCAAGAGGAATCGGTTAAGAGAACACATAAAGAAGGATGCAAAGGCGTTGCATCTAATCTAGAGTACCTTGGATTAACCCATCTTCCCCAATATTTCACTTGCGATGTTCTCTAAAACCGCTTGGTATGTCTTGGATAACAACTATTAAGGCATCACCAAGGTGAAGACAATGAAACTGCAAACCTTGAGAAGGGACTTTGAAAGCCTAGAAATGAAGGAGTCAAAGTTGACATATCAATACATGACTCGAGTAATGGACACTATAAATTATTTGAATATGTACGACGAAGTTGTGATGGATCATAAAGTAGTTGGGAAGGTTCTCAAAATCCTATCCAAAAAGTTCAAATCGGTAGTCACGGTGATTGAAGAAGAAAAACATCTGAGTTATCTCTATGTAGATGATTTGATGGGATCCCTTATATCCCACAAATCAAGAATCAACAAGAATGATAATTCCTCACTTGAAAATAGATTCAAGACCCAGGTTTCTCTTTCCAAAGGTAGAGGAAGGTCAAGAGGTAGTGACAGGAGTTAGAAAGACAATAAAGAAGACTCAAAACAAGAAAGGGGGAGAAACAATAAAGGTTATCATAAAACACAGAGGTATGGAAAATCCAAAATGAAATGTTATTATCACAATAAACTAGGCCATTACACTAGTGAATGTAAAAAGAAGTAGGTTGTCATAGGAAAACCGAATAACAATTATTTGAACTTCTCCAAGAATAATGAAGAATTTTTGTTCCTTACCTATATTGATGCCCATGAAACCTCAAATAATGTATGGATTTTAGATAGTGGTTGTAGTAATCACATGGCTAGCAATAGAAATTTGATGTTGAATTTGGATGATTAAGTGAAAATACAAGTTAAATTAGGAACATACTTCATTGTAGATATGAAGGGTAAAGGATTGGTCAATATCATGACTAAATAGGGCCAACAAAAACATATACCATATTTGTTTTATGCCCTAGGTTTGAAATATAACTTGATTAGTTTTGGCCAACATACTCATAAAGGGTACAATGTAGTCTTCAAGGGAAAAGAGTATTTCAATTATGATGGCCTCCTAGTAAGAGTTTGATTGTTAAAATCTAGATGATCAAGAACCAAATGTATATGCTTGTCATGACTTCTGGAAAACGTGATACTTCTTTTGTCCAAAAGGAAACCTCCATGGATGATTTATGGTTATGGCATTCCAAATGCGGTCAACTTCATTTTTTTGGTTTGATGTTGTTACAACAATAAAGGATGGTTAGAGGCCTACCTTCCATACATGAACTAGTTGGCACATGTAAATGTTTCATTCTTGTAAAGCAACATCGGGGTATTTTCCCTAAAGGTGTATCCTATAGAGCCAAGGATCCCCTAGAACTAGTTCATACTAACTTGTACAGACCAATGCATACTCATTCGCTTGGAGGAAGCTATTATTTTTTTAATTTCATAGTGACTACAGTAGAAAGACTTTGGTGTACTTCCTTGGGAAGAACTTATAAGCATGATACATTTCCAAAGAATTCAAAGCACTGGTTGAGAAACATAGTGGCTTCTAGATTAAAGTGTTGATATTAGATTGAGGAGGAAAACATGATTTAAATGACTTTAATGAGTTTTGCAAGGAATAGGGAATCAATCAAAAGTTCACGGATAGATATACATTTTAGAAGAATGGTGAATCCAATAGGAAAAGCATAACTATCATGAACATGGAAAGGAGTATGTTGAAAGGGAAAAACTTGTGATATGAATTTTTGGGAGAAGCAGTAGTTTGTTTTGTATATATTTTGAATAGGTCACCCATAAGAAGTGTGTTCAATAAAGTGCCACATGAAGCATGTTAGGGCATGAGTTACACTTCAAAGTTTTTTATTGTGTATCATATGCCCTTGTATCTAAGAAACCAATGAAGAAATTAGATGATAGGATGAAGAAATGTATCTTCATAGATATAGTGAACAATCCAAGTCTTACAAATTGTACAAACTAGTGACCAAGAAAGTGATCATTCACAGATATGTAGAGTTTAAAGAAGAAGAGGCATGGGGTAGAAGCATAAACAAGTCCATAACCATTGGAGCAACAATTCCAAACATTGAAGATGCAACAAAAGAAGAGAAGGATGAACATAGTGGACAACAAGGTTTACAAGGACAGTCTCCTACCAAGGGTACTCCATCAAGGACTCCACGAAATTTAGTTCAACAAGAATATTAAAAATCATCAGGTTTGTCTATTCCTAATCCTCAGTTCAATAATAATTATGAATCAATTCCTAGAAAGATGAGAAGTATGCAAGAAATTTATGGAGAGTTATGTGCACATTCAAATTATGCACTGTTTATTTGTCAACTCAAGATTTTTAAAGAAGCAATCAAACATGAAAAATGGGTTAAGAAAATGGATGAGTAAATAGATTCCATTGAGAGAAACGAAACATGTGATATAGTAGACTTACCCAGACAAAGAATGTACTAGAGTGAAATGGGTATAAAAAACCGAACTGAATGCAAATGGTGAAGTGGACAAATACAAGGCAAGACTAGTAGTAAAATGGTTTTCACAACAACCCATAATTGGATTTGGAGATACATTTTCACTTATTGCGAGATTAGATACAATATGAGCAATTTTGGCATTGGCTACCCAAAAAATGGAAAGTGTACAAAATGGATTTGAAATGTCCATTCCTAAATGGCATTTTGGAAGAAGAAGTCTATGTGCAACAACCACCTGGATATGAGATCAAATGATACAAAGACGCAGTGTATAGGTTGAAGAAATATCTTTATGGGATCAAACAAGCTCCAAGAGCATGGTACAATATAATAGATTTGTATTTGATCAGATATGGTTTCGCCAGACGTAGTAGAAAACCTACGATTTACACAAAGGTGAATCAACATGGCCAAATTTTAATTGTTTTCTTGTATGTTGATGATATGATTTATACATGAGATTTTCCAATGGATCCATTTAAATCTACTATGAAAAAGGAGTTTGAGATGATTGATTCAGGCTTGATGAAGTTATTTTTTGGCATAGGGTTAAAACAATTAGAACATGGAATTTTTATATGTCAAATTAAATATGCATTTGATTTGTTAAAAGGATTTAGAATGAAATATTTCAAAGTAGCATCCACACCTATAGCATCGAGAACTAAACTTAACAAGGAAGACAAAGGTGCAGATGTATATTTGACATCATTAAGGATATTAGTTGGTGGTCTCATGTATCTCAAATCCACTAAACCAAATATCATGTATGCAGTTAGCTTGATTTCTATATTTATGGAGATACCTGAAGCCATGCATTGGAAAGTTTGAAAAAAAAATTGACATACATTACAAGAACAATGCTATATGGGATTCTATATTCAAGGGCATATAATGCTTTTTTTTATTGGCTATATGGAAAATGATTTTGCAAGTAGTCTATATGATAGGAAGAGCACTTTAAGATATGTTTTTCACTATGGTGTAGGGGTAATATCATGGGAATCCAAGAATTAACCCATTGTGTTGCTCTCATTAGCATAGACAGAGTATGTAGCAGTAACAACAACAACCTATCAAGTAGTATGGTTACACACATTTCTTAATGATCTTAAACAAATACAAGAAGAACCAGCCCCAATATATTGTGAATCTACCGTGACAACAACTCAACCATAGGACTGTCCAAATATTATTTTTTCACAAAAAAAACATATAGATACTAGATATCATTTTATTAGAGATAATGTAAATAAGGATGATATTTATTTAGCACCATGTAAATCACAAGGCCAATTGGCTAACATATTCACAAAGCCATTGGTAATAGATGATTTTGATTTTCATTGGCATAATTTAGGAGTGATAGAGGTTGAAGCATTCAATGGATGTAATTAAGGAGGAGTGTTATAGTAACGTAATTACACCCACTAGTTAGTTTGTATTTTCAACTCCTTGAGTAATGGGTAGTTAGAAGGTCATTAGTCAGTTAAACCATTGTAACAAATACTTTATATGAATATAGAATATGCATCGAAGGGGTTGCAAGTGCATCATTTCTACAATTCAATTTTTGTAGCTCTAAATTTTGTCGTGGTTGTAGTAACAACCATGTTCCGAGTTATATTCCTTTTCCTATGAGCACCATAATTTGGTGATTAATTATGTATATTGGGAGCATATTCTACTTGCATATAATGTAATGGGGTATTTTTCAATATTTAAATAAATATGTGATATTAACTTTGATAAAAAATTAGCAAAAAATGATTGTATTATGTGTTTAGATTTTAATGATGATGATAATTATTCATTGAGACATTATGTGGTTTATTATATTTTAATAAAAAGGTAAATAATTAATTCGTTGTTTTAGTACTCATACTGGTTGAAGAAAAACTTTCCTAAATCATCATAATTTGATGAGTTAACATGTTAAAAATGTAGGTTTTTACATGTAATCATAATTATGTCCTCGACAAGGGGATATATATGAATGACTCAGGTCTATTAATTGGGGGTTTACATGAGAATTTTTTTGTGTTTTATAAAGTTTTTGCATAGTTTAATTTTCAGGTGTATTAAATAATATGTTCTTAAAACTATTTTTTTGCATGTTCATTGGTTTGTGCAGGTGACGTTTCTCTAGGGTTTTGTGCCCCAAGACTCGGCGGCAAGCTCTCGTCAGCAAAATTTTAATACAACCAAAGTTTATAAACATTGCATTAATAGTCCTACTATAATTTAAATACCTACATCCCATTAAATACACCACTACTAATGCCTACTGAATACAACAAATCATCATTGAATAGGGCATGGAGCTTGTGCTGGTTTGTAGATTTCAATGCGAATGCCCTGCCCTACTCAATGTGAATGCCCTGCCCTACCAAGCTATGCGCCAGGGTTCAAGTTTTTATGTTTTTTTATCTAAATTCATTCCTATATTTTATTTAATTATTATGATTCCATATAATGTATGAGATGTCATTGTTTCCCTCAATTAAATGGAGATATATACTATTTCCATAGGCTGCAATATGTTATTGCATTGTTGCAAAAGTTAAGGTTGAGTTTTGAATTATTTTGGCAAAAGTAAAACTTATAAGCTTGAAGGGAAAATGACCGAGTATAAAGAAAATGTTTTGGATCAACAATTCAGATCTAGACCTACACCAGATCAAAAAATTCATTCCTTGGAAGAGTTTTATGCGAATGCCAACACTTGATCTCTGAGGATTATTCTCTATTATCTTGTCAAGCCTAATGTTTTGTGGTCCAACTATTACGTTGTTTTCTTCTTTTCATCCACATAGTTTAGTTAATAATAATTTTGTGTTCACTAACAAGGACCAAATTGGAGTATATACATGAATTTTTGGGGCAATTTGTCTTTAGAAGATCAAAGGTTTGATGGCATTTTGGTGCGTCAGTGCACATTATGAAGCCGACTCCACTACTCTTCTTCAACTCTATAGGTATTGATATATTCATTTGACTGTTTTATACTCTGTATGTACATGTAATCGATGAGTTTATAATGCATTTATTTTTAAGTGCAAGAATTTCAATGAATTTATGGAATCTTTGTTTCAACCTCTCTTGGATTTGTGTTTCTCTTCCCAATAATTTATAGAACTATTCTTAATCATTGTATATATAGCTAATGCTTTCTCACAATGACATTGCCACAGGGTTTTACTCATGCAATGGATTGTTACCAAGGGTTCTATTATCTAAGTTCAAATTGTATTTATCATTGGTAAGTGTATTATATTTATTTACAGGTTAAATTATAGACTTAAAAAGTATACACATAGGACTCTATTTAACCCTTCATGATAGTTTTGTTTTACATATCTCTTGCCATTGTTTTAACTCCTTTATGCGTAGTAACGTTTGAAATTTGGAGCGATATCATCATTCATGTGCTCAAGATATTGTATGGAATTTTTAAATCTGGAATGGGTTTTGTTTTTTCTATATATCGATTGCATCTAACAATGCTTATACTAGTAGTTTTTGTTTCTTTTATAGTTTAATGTTTATAGTGTACCCTTATGGTTGAGAGCGCACTAAAGTTTATCTCAATAGGAAAGGATAAAGTAGGGGCACATCATCATGAATACGTTGCTCCCTTGCAAGAATATCGTTACCATAAGAGCTTTGGAAGCCTCTTCAAGTTGCATGCACCTTCAATATCCCCACAAATGTGCCTTTCTTGGTCATTGATAATAGCATGCTCGCTCCCAAGTATGCTTCCTGTCATACACAAACTGTTATAAAATCTTAATTTAATGCTTCCTTCAATGTTGTTTTAAATGTTGTATTGACTAGTATTGTTGTCTTGTGATGTGTCCTGCTTCAAATGCATTCAGCTACCAAGAAATAACCCTAAAATAGAGTGTAATAGAAGATTAAAATGAGCCTCCATGCTACTGTAAAATGCCAATGGAACAGGTCAACTACCGGTTTCAACAAGGGGCCATACTGATATTAAAAGTGCATCAAAAACATATTTAGACATAACTTCTAGGCATGTGCCCCTACTTCTCATAGATTCTACTTAATAGCAGTTAAAACTCCTAAATTGACTGGCATTAACTAATTATATCCCTTGTACAAAACCTCTCCTCTAAAGATAGCATAAGAAATAACACAAAGATATATGCTTGACATATATAAATACTTGTTGCCTCACAATAACCATGGGTTGATCCCAATAGTGATACAAATAATCATTATATGGCGTTAACTAATGCAATTAGCAATACTTATCCTGACATCTTTGTCTTGTTTCCTTAGAATTTTGGATTTATCAATGCATCATTGATTGAAGAAATGCATTTTGTATTGTCTTATAAGGTAATTGTTCCACCATATATAAATATGTCTTTTTGTAAAGAGTGTGGATTAGTTCATTTTTGGATTAAGGTGATTGGTTAATTGTAAATAATCCAATACTTCATATTATGGTTGAGGTTGTGAGTACTATTTTTTCTTTTTCCTCAAATACTTTAATATGTTCAATTTTATATTAAACTAGTTATACTACCTCCACGCAAAGATAGTAATTATGCAAACCTAAATTAACTAATCTAGTTAATTATTAATCTCTATTTTGAAATACAGATTCATAAACGAATTCAGAATGTAAACAATAACACAATCTCAATTCATAACATAAACCATAGTAATTTTATAACAATATAGATAAACAAGAACACTTATCTATAGAGTCACAAATTTAGTACTTTTCATTTATTTTACATAACTTTTCTTATCTTTATTTTTAATTATCTGATATTTAATTCAAATAAAATGAAATTTAATTATCTCTAAACTAAGCGGCAGTGACTAGTTATTACGTATTAGAGCGTTCCTACCAAAAATATAAATTCCATAAATAGTGGTAATAGTTTGCAGTTAATTTATAAATAATATAATATATAGTTAGGAAATGGAGTATAGAAATTTAATATATGGAAAAAAGTATATGAAAATAATGTTTTATTAAAAATAAGTTTTCCATTGGTAAATAAAGATGGCTAGACAAATATTTTGTTTTTATAAAATTGCATTTAATTTAATTTTGATTTTTTTAATATGAAAGTTTTAAATCATTAAATTGGTCATTGTTGAGTATAAAATCTTTACCAAAAATCATTAATAAGATTATGAAAGGCTACAAAGGACCGCAATGATATAAAGCCATAGGTGTACACTTTTCATAATTTTGTGATCAATTTTTGGTAAACATTGTGCACCCAATAAAAATGTAATAATTGCTACATAATTTAATATATACATTATGAATGTAGTGAAGTAGGTTACTTGAATAAGTAGATTTTCACATTAAAAAATTATATCGTATAATTTTAAATTTTAAATAAATATGTATAACTATTATATTTATCTAGAAATATTTGTTTTAATGATTTATTCATAAATTTAAATATATAGTAATTGCATTTTAAATAGATTTTGTATGAATTTCAATTTTAAAAATATTTTATTTTTTAAAATATTTAATTTAATATATAATTGTTAAATAGTTTTAATAAAGTGTATAATTTTTTTTAGGGAGGTGGTGTAACCACCAACAGAACTAGATTACAAAATGCTTTCACTGAAGCAGTAGCTAATTACCTAATTTGTTGCCCTTGAGGAAGTGACAGAGACAAAAAAACCAACAAAGTGCCCTTGAGGGAGCCGCAAAGACGTAAACCTCCCAAAAACGCCCTTATGGTAGCGGCAAACCAACAGTATGTAGCCTAATCAAAGTTTTTAACTGAAAGTCAAAGATAGCTAAATGCCTAATAAACTTAAAAACATAAACAAAAACCTGTATGGACTTGGGGAGCCAGATACGAGCAGGACGGCGAACCCAAACGAGAAATCGAAATTCAACCTTCCGAACTAGAAGACATACCATTTTCTTCATGCTTGATGAATTTGAGGGAGAGGTTGTCCACCTTGAGTTCTGGCTCGACAAGTTGCCTAGATAGTGAGTGCTCTGTTCGCTTGAACTTCCTTTTAATTTTCTTCTTGAGAAAGACGAAATCCTTACCGACATGATCCAGACACCATCCGCCTTCATAATCCATTGCATTCACCTGGGATTGCAGTGATAAGAGTTCCTGCTTTACTTCCTTGAATTTTTTATCCACCGAGGATGGAACCGGTGCACTCGCGGAAGACGAATCCGCTTCCATTCTGTAAACCAGCAGTCTCCAAGCAACTAGACGACAGAGCTCTCAATCAATCAGCACACTGAGAATGCCTCATCCCTTTGCATTCCTATTCTTTATATCCTTCGTCGACGCAGAGTCCGACGTCACCTCATATCCCAGCGTACCGTGAATCCAACAAATGCCCAAGTGATTCGACACGACCTTCATACCAGAATTCATCAGGGTGTCGTATGCGCCGATGGTAAATTCACCCATGAAACCAAACATTGCATCCTACTTTGACAAGACTGCAGTAGGGTTCACCTCATGTGAGAGCCCCAAATCCATAATCGCCAATAATCCAGCAAGTCCTCTCAACGACGAACCTGCGGTCACCTGTCCTGTTTCCATTTAAACGCGGGACAGAGATTTGTGCATTCGAGCAAGTTTGCATAATGTCGCGGTGAGTGAAGGGACTGGAAGGAGGGTTATTAAAACAACCCCGCACGTGGCCACGTGAACACCACGTGCCAAGCGTCATAGAAGCCCGCCAACACGCGGAGGAGTGAGGGGGAAGGGCCCATAGGATGGCCCATGATAAGCCCCCGGTTTTATGGGGGAGGGGCAGTAAGATCCTTGATCATTAAAGATTAACTCCCCAGGGCTTAGGGATGCCCCTTTATTTGCCTCAAGGTCAGCATGGGGATTATTATCACGTAATACGTGATAGAAATAAATCTTGGTAGAGAGAGAGGCTTGCACCACTATC
This sequence comes from Pseudotsuga menziesii, assembly GCA_001517045.1. NCBI lineage: Eukaryota > Viridiplantae > Streptophyta > Pinopsida > Pinales > Pinaceae > Pseudotsuga > Pseudotsuga menziesii. The sequence continues at coordinate 20,002 of LPNX010795890.1, forward strand.
TTGCGGAGAAGATGTCTCAGACCCAATTGAGTTGGCAAAAGATTTTTAGCCAGCGCACGGATGACAACTCTGGAGTCCCCAATGACGATTAGCTCAGATATTCCCAATTCCCCGGCTATCCTCAATCCTTGCCATAGGACCAAATCTTCGGCCATATTGTTGGTGTCGATTCCCAGTCCCCAAGCGAACTTGAACTCCATTGATCCTTCCCCCAAGCGAACTTGAACTCCATTGATCCTTCCGGAGTGAAGAAAACTCTGCCGGGCTTGCCTTTGGAAATGCCGTCAGTGAACAAAGCTCTCCTATTAGCAGAGCGAAGCCACAAATTGAGTTCGTCGTGCGTCAGCCTTATTTCCCACATTTTCTTTTTTGGAACGGGGGGCGTCGAGGGAGGCTTGGGGCCAAGCCTGCTTAGCCAAGCATCTGAGATGGGATTGGCACAAGGCACCTTCCAAATCTGTGAGAGGCATTCTCCCAGCAGACCAAGGATTTTGGCTGCCACTTGGTCAGCCCTTTCATATATCTCTTTGAAGATGCGAGAATTTCTTTCCAACCAGATTTTCTAGATGACGATCTTGGGGAGTGCCATTCAGCTTGCTTTGGTGCTTTTTGATTTGAGACTGAAGGGAGCTTTTGAGGCCCAACGAAGAAAGAGGGTCTGAGTATTTCCAGCCGGGAGTTTAGCCTGTCTTGGAAGAGACGTTTTCAAAACACTTTGGGCATACTCACAAGAGATAAGAATGTGCTTTGTGTTTTCTTCATGGGAGAGGCAAAAGGGGCAACACATGGGGCCTTCCCACTCTTTTCTCTGGAGATTAGCCCCTGTAAGAATTTTATCATGAAGAGTCGTCCAGGTGAAAATTTCGATTTTGGGGAGACTTTTTACTGCCCAGATCCTCTTCCAAAGGTCAGAGTTATCATGGTTCATTGTGTCTGCAAGAAGATGGTAGCCAGCAGCTGTAGAGTACTTGCCCAATCTGTTTCCCCATCCTCTGGAGTCTTTGACATTGCTGGTTGTCGGGGATTTTCCTTTTAACATTTGGAGAAGCTATCTCTTTGCACCAGTCATTTGGAGTGGACAGGGGATATTCCAGTCCTTCCAGGAGCCATCTTGGTTCCAAACCGAGATATCCCAAATGGTGGTGATGTTAATGTTGAGTAGATGGGTTTTAAGTTCTTCCAGCTTGCGGGACTGATCCAGAGGGGGGTCGCTCATGATCGAATCCCTCCAGATCTTGATTTGTTTTCCATTCCTGGGGATCCACGATAACTGGGTTAAGAAGAAGGGGAGGGATTTAAGGAGGATGGGAAGAATTGCGGATCCTTTTCTGGTTGTAGGAGGGTGATCAAGGCATCGGAGGTGACTGTTTGAGAAGTATTTTTTCCAGAGGGTTGTTTTACACCACGAGGGTTTGCTCGAGATGATGTTCCAAAGTTGCTTAGTGCCCAGAGCAAGATTTTGAAGGGCTAGTTTTTGGATCTGCAATCCCCCATTTCACCAAGGTTTGGTAGCTGTCTCCCAGTTGACCAGGTGGAGTTTTTTCTCATTGTGCTTTCCTCCCTTCCACAGGAATTTTTTGAGAAGGGACTCAATGCTGTTGAGGATGCCTTTGCGGGACAAAAGGATGGAGCTTTGATAGATCGGGATGCTAGAGAGGACTGACTTGATGAGTATGACTTTACCGGCTGGGTTCAACCAGGTTGCTCCCCAAGTGTTAATCCTGTTCTTGATTTTGTTAATAAGGGGAAGCCAGGAGGAAGTTTTTAGGGGCAGTTTTAAAGATGGGGACCCCAAGGTATTTGAAATCGGGCCACTGGGAGGTCCCTTTGATGCCAAGGATTCTGCTAATGTCGGCGAGGTCCCTAGGAGAGCAGTTCCAAGAAAAAAATTCCCTTTTGTTATAGTTTAAGAGGCTGCCTGAGGCTTCTTGGTACATGCCAAGCTCTCTTTTGAAAATTCTTGCCGAGATCATGCTCGCACCTCCAAGCAGGATCATATCATCAGCAAACTGGGCATGATTTACATTCTTGACCCCACGGGATATACGAAGCCCAAGAAGCTCATTATTTTGTTGGCAGCGATCAACTTGGAAACTTAGGACAGAGGCTTGGATAACATAGAGCATGGGAGAGAGAGGGAAGCCTTGATGGAGACCACAGTAGGCTTTGAAGAAGCTAGCAGCGTGGCCATTTACTAATGGGGCTATCCATGGGGATTTGATACAAGTTTGGATCCATCGGACAAACTCGGGGTCAAAACCAAAATGAAGCATGACCTGAAAGAGAAAGTCATAGTTTACTCTATCAAAGGAATTTGCAAGGTCAAGCTTGATGACCATACCTTTTTCCTGATGGGTGATGCTAGAATGGATCACCTCTTGAATTAGAATGATGTTATTTGCAATTTGCCTTCCTTGAACGAAGCCTCCTTGATTTTCAGGAATGATGGAAGGAAGCACTTCTTTAATCATGTTGGCAATGACCTTAGTGATGACTTTATAGCCGATGTTGCAAAGAGAGATGGGCCTGAATTTGTCAAAGGAGGTAGCCCCCTTTTCTTTTGGAATAAGTGCTAGGAAAGCTGAGTTTGTGCTCCCTCCAATCTTGTTACAGTTTTGAGATTTGTGGACCATTCTGACCAGGCCCTTTTTGACTATCTTCCAGCAGGATTTGAGGAATCTAGCAGTGAAACCATCCGAACCCAATGCTTTATTAGGTTCCATGGACGATAAAGCCTTTTTTATTTCTTTATTAGAGATGGGGGTTGTCAGCTTTCGGTTTTTGGATTGACGGATCCGAGAGGGAACATTATCTAAAATGGGAGAACCCATGAAAGGGCCTTCTTCGAAGTAGACTTGTTGGAAGTGATCATGTGCTGCCCGCTTGATTTCTTCGAAGTCTTTGGTAGTTTGGCCCTGGACCTGGACTTCTTTGACTGCTTTGAAATTTTTTCACCCCTCTGTAAGTTTATGGAAGAAGCTTGTGTTCTGATCTCCAGCTTTTAACCATAAACACCTAGATTTCTGTCTGAGATTTTCTTCTTCTAACCTGCATGCCACGTGGAGGGAGTGGTGTAAGGTAGCTTCTTTTTCCAGATTGACGAGATCTAGGGGAAATTCTTCCAGGGAGAGTTGATGGTTTTCTATATTGACTTGCACTTCCATCCGAGCTGCGGAGAGGGACGGGAGGGACTTGGCCCAAAGTTTGAGATCTTTTTTGAGTTTTCTTAATTTTTCTTCCCAGACAAAGAAGGGGGAACCAGAAACAAGGACAACCCAGCTTGAGGCTACCAGGTCCATGAAGCCTGCCTGGTAGATCCAATAAGGGCTAAACCTAAAGGGGATGGGGCCAAGATTTTTTTCTTCTGTGAGATCTAGCAGGATCGGCTTGTGGTCTAACATGCTGAACGGGAGGATCTTGGAATCGGATCTGAAACCAAAGGCATCGAAGGAGTGGTGAATGAGAAATCGGTCCAATTTGGTGGCAATGTGGCCTGGCCCTATTCTGCAATTCGTCCAGGTGAAGTTGCCCCGGGTAGGTTTGATGTCCTCGAGATCCCAGTTGCTCATGATATCCTCCACCATTTCACGAAGAGGATATTTGACGATTAAACCCCCTTTTTTTTCCTTGACACTCAGAGTAATATTTAGATCCCCGGCAAGAATGATGTTATCCAGGTTTTGGGAGGAGAGGCTGTCGTGAATACTCTACTAGCAGGATTTTTTTTCCATATAAAGTATAGGAACGTAGATATTGAAAAGTCTTAGTTGAATATCAAAGACTTTATGAAGGATAATGGACAAGATCTAGTGGGTGTTTGAAACAGATGAAATAAGATCAAAGGCATCTTTTCTCCAGAGGGTACCAATTCCCCCAGAGGCGCCTCTAGTGCTGACCGCAAGGCCTTCACTAAACTTCCAAAAGAAAGGGGCTGACTGAAGGAAGAAGGCCTCCTCCATTTTTGTCTCCTGGATTAGAAGGATGTCCGGCCTAGCAGTGCGGATAATGTCTTTCATGGACTCCAGCTTATTTTTGCTGCCTAGACCTCTGCAATTCCAGGAGACAATCTTCATTACTTCCCTTTTGGGGTTTTGGTAGCCCCTTTGGGCTGCCCTTTCTGTCTCGTATTTTTGGAGCCTAGCATGGTTTCGAGAGTGACTTGCGAGCCTAGCAGCTTATCCTTGTAGGTGGCTTCTTCTCTTCTTTCCTTGTCCATTTTCCTTCCCTGTTTGCCTTTCTTTTTTGAGGGAGAGGGTTGAAGATGAATTTCTCCTTCTTCATCTTCCGACAGCTCTTCCTCAGAGGATTGGATCAGAGATGTTGGGGGACTATTCCCCTCCTGATTATTTCCAAGGGGCATGGGGTTGGGTGGATCCTGGATCGGGCTTATAGGGTCTTCTTCTTCTTGCTCCGGGGCTTCCTCAGTGATCGGAGGGGCATCATTTGCAACAGGTTTAGGAATAGGATTAGAAGATGCAACCGAAGTTTTAACAGGTTCGGGTTTCTCGACCTTTTTAGGAGGCAACCTTGGGTTAGGTTTTGATCTTTTTGCCTGGATCCATCCTTCTTCAGGATATTTTTCAGTGTCTAAAGGTTTCTTGGGACGGCTTTTTTGGAAGTGGCCATATTCATGGCAGTGACGACACTTGAAAGGTAGTTGTTCATAATCCAGTTTTTGAAAATGGTACCATTCCTCTATAACTATTTTGATTGCTTCAGGAAGCCCTGCTTCCATATCTACTTCAACGCAAATGCGGGCACAAGAGTAATTGTCTTTAGGGTGAGCCTTATCAATATACTTACCCAGCTTTTTTCCGATGGCTTGGATGGAGGAAGCAATCCAGCAGTGGATCGGGAGGTTTGGGAGGCGAACCCAAACCAGGACTGCTTTAGGGACATCGATGGCAGGATCAAAATCCGGGTTCCATCCGTTCAAGTATAATCCCTGTGGACCCATGAAGTATGGTCCGCTTTGAAAAATCAGATCTCGATCTTCGTTAGCAATGAATTCAAAGAGGAAGAATCCCTTGCCGATTTCATAGCATGTGACGCTATTCGAGATGAGGGGTCTCCAGTTTTTTTGAATCTAGTTATCTGTAGTCTTAGGAGAGGGCCAGAGACCTGTAAACTGGCCCACTAATGCCTGATCTTCCAGTGAGATGGCAACCTGCATGGGATGTAAGGGGGGTAGATCAATGGTAGGAACCTCATCAAGCCTGTTTATGAATTTGGGGATCGCAGATTGGGGCACAACCTTGGATCTTCCTGCGAGTAGAGCTTTGAAGGCTAGGATCTCGGCATTGGGGCCCAGAGGAGGCCGCTCACCATCGACCGGCATGTCCGACCACCGCCCAGGAATTGCATGGAGGACGAGCCCACGGGGGCACGAGACCTTTCAAACCCACCTAGCAGGGCAGTTAGAGGAGCAGAACGCCCACGAGGGTCCCGTCAGAGGTTAGCGAGCAAGTCAGAGATCAGAGCATCCGAACCCTGGCCGTGCCAGACTGCACCAATCCGACTTTTCAAATGAAAAATACCTCATGTTTCTATTATATTACACAGTAAATATAATTTAATTAAAAATTTTAAACTAAAATAATATAACAAATACCACAATAATTATGTACTAAATTCTTATACAGAAACCTTGAAACCTTGATATGAATTATAGGTATAATAAATGAATCCAATTACAACTTACATGCACAACATAACCATAATAAATATGATTTAAAGTTTATTATTTAGTTGTTACATTTTGGCATGTTATACCATGTTTTGATTTTGTCTCCTCATAGAGTGAAAAGTAAATTTATCCATGTACAGGAAATGTATAGGTGAGAAAACATGCGAGCTTCTTAGTTTCTGGAGGCTTGGAGCAGTAGTGTGTGAAAGAGCCAAGGATTGCAGACAAGTTTTCCTAAATTGCATGTCGCGGCAAGCATGCTCGAAGGGAAACAACCTGAGTCTGAGAAGGCCGAAAAACAATATCTAAAAACCATCTAGGTGAAATTATTACAATATCAATATTAACTTTGCCACTTCAGCTATGACAAATAGTTGCATTAAGTGCATGAGTACATCTATGCCAAGAGAATTATGACACATAATCATTAGTAAATAAAACATTGCTATTGTAAACTAATAAAATTGTATATAAATTATTTTTAATATATTTAAAAATATATATAAATAAGTTTTTATGGTTAAACTTTGTAAAAAGTTTAAATTTAAGTTAGTCAAATGAGAACTAATGCAGGTCAACTATGTATTCATTACATAATAACCTGCCTGCTGCAGGTATATCTGAAGTTATCTAAAGCTATCCCATAAGCGTTATAGCTGTGACCACTACATCTATGTATTGGTGCATTTTCTTAATTATATTGTGATATTTACGTAAGATGAAATATTATAATTTGACTTGAATTTGTTTTTTTCACATGGAAACATGCACGCATTTTTTAGCAATACTTTTCCTTGAATTTGTTAGAGTAACATAGTTACATTGACTAATTTGTTTGTATTTTCAACTTCTTGAGTTACACTTAATTAGGTTATTGGTGAGTTATACTAATGTAACAAATACTTTTATTATATGGATATAGAAGATGCATCGAAGGAGATATACTTTTATTTATATGATATAGAAGATGCATTGAAGGAGGTGTAAGTGCATCAATTTCGCAATTTAGATTTTTTTGTTGTTGATGTAGTAACAACTATGTTCTGAGTTTTATTCTTTTGTCTTTGAACAACAAGGTCATAATAGAGTAGGTTAAATCTCTTCTTTATCATCAAGTGAAGGACTATGGAAGCAAGTTTGGCAACTTGCAAGGAGAAACGCCAAAAAATAGGTAGAAGAAATGTTATTGCTAACACATAGTGGTTGTGGAGCGATAGGGATAAGCTTACCATTGTCTTACCATTCATTCAAAGTGATAAAGAAATATGGGTCATTGTATTACAGTCTTAAGAGGAGTGATGGCGTTCTAAGAAAACATTATTGTAGTCTTACAACCATCAGGGGAGTGATAAAGTGCAAGTATCGATAGAAACTACTCTATGGGGGAGCGATAAATACTAACCAGAGTTTCTGATCCCAGCTGATCACACTAAGTGCAGAGGGAGAGCATACACTACTGGTTTTACAGACTCATTACAAGTGAGATCACTGCTTTTGATCCCAGCTGATCGCTCGAGGCACAGAGGGAGAGCATACACAGTTCTCGACACATAGAGAAAATGAAAAAATCTTACTGGACTCCAAAACCCGGTGTCCAAATGAGGGGAGGAGCACCTTATTTATACATATTTAGCTGGTAAACCGGTGACCCGAAACTTACACCTATCGGTAAAAAGACTTGATTCGGATCTTATGGCAGTGGATCAAATCGCACCTTTTGTTGGGTAAGTCACACAAGCCATGTGAAAGAATCTACGGACTGACAACTAGAATAGACTTTTTACAAAGTGGAGCCATTGTTAGCGGCCCACGACACTTTCCATTATTCATTGTCATGATTACAAATACATGGGTTTTCCCCACATGTACAACCAGTGAATCTATCAGAGTCAGAGTCAATATGAGCCCAATAAAATTAATGTGAAAAATTCATACTGGGCTCATCAGTCAATCTGGTCTTTGTCAATTAAATTAATGTGAATGGGCTCTTCCTGGTCAGTGAAGGTGATATCCAAAGAACTGATTTTAATTTGTGTGCAGGATTTATACTGCCACCATTTCATTTATAAACCTCAGAAGGTAATATCTTGGGCAGTTTCCAGTAAGGGGAAGGTATTGTATCATCGATAATTATTATGGATGATGAAGCTCCAGAAGTCTGAAAGGAAGATTTTCTTTTAGTCAAAGAAACAGTAGTTTGATCTGCAGATTGGCAGTCCAGGGATGTAAGCCCTACATAGTCCATTGATGGATCCATGGAACACTTACCAGAATCGGGAAGTAAAGGAATAGTTTGGGGCTTAAGGATATCCTACAGGTCTCCCAAGAGACAACACTAGTGGATCTACAACGTCTGTAACTAAGACTATAACCACAAAAAATCGGATATCACAACTTATTCCACATGGATACTTTTACAGAAATAAATGAACTCTGTTCCCAGATTGCTTTAGACACAGAAAGATTTCTTGAATATCATATCGGAATATGATTATAAGAGCTTCTGAAACTTACAAGTAGGAGTAGATGATACAAATGTCACGTTGGCTCTGGTACCAAAGAGATGCCAAGATCGAACGCAAATGCAACTGATGAGAGAGAAAGACTTCAAAAAATGCAACTTCGTAATACAGACTCAAAAACTTGTTCGTCTTCGGAGGGCGAAGATCATCACAAGCGCAAACTTGTACTAACCAGAGTTTCTGATCCCAGTTGGTCACACTAAGTGCAAAGGGAGAGCATACGCTATTGGTTTTATAGACTCATTACAAGTGAGATAGCTGCTTAATCCATTTTACATTCCATTCGCATGTAAACAAAGAAGAAGGGGGAAATACCCTTATAAAATGCATTCTTTAAAAAAAACTAATTTTTGGAAGAAGAAAATGACTTCGAGTAGCCAAACCTTTTCCCAAATTCCTAATTTCACAAGGAATAACTATGAAGTGTGGTCGGTTAAAAATGACAACTTTGTTGAGGGCTCATAATGTTTGGGATTTATGTATTTCGTGGGTATACAAATCTTGAGGACAAAGAAGTCGAACAGGCCCTGATAAAGTCCAAGAGGAAACGGTTAAGAGAACACATAAAGAAGGATGCAAAGGTGTTGCATCTAATCTAGAGTACCTTGGATTAACCCATCTTCCCCAATATTTCACTTGCGATGTTCTCTAAAACCGCTTGGTATGTCTTGGATAACAACTAGTAGGGCATCACCAAGGTGAAGACAATGAAACTGCAAACCTTGAGAAGGGACTTTGAAAGCCTAGAAATGAAGGAGTCAAATTTGACATATCAATACATGACTCGAGTAATGGACACTATAAATTAGTTGAATATGTACGACGAAGTTGTGATGGATCATAAAGTAGTTGGGAAGGTTCTCAAAATCCTATCCAAAAAGTTCAAATCGGTAGTCACGGCGATTGAAGAAGAAAAGCATATGAGTTATCTCTATGTAGATGATTTGATGGGATCCCTTATATCCCACAAATCAAGAATCAACAAGAATGATAATTCCTCACTTGAAAATAGATTCAAGACCCAGGTTTCTCTTTCCAAAGGAAGAGGGAGGTCAAGAGGTAGTGACAGGAGTTAGAAGGACAATAAAGAAGACTTAAAACAAGAAAGGGGGAGCAACAATAAGGGCTATCATAAAACACAGAGGTATGGAAAATCCGAAATGAAATGTTATTATCGCAATAAACTAGGCCATTACACTAGTGAATGTAAAAAGAAGTAGGTTGTCATAGGAAAACCGAATGACAATTATTTGAACTTCTCCAAGATTAATGAAGAATTTTTGTTCCTTACCTATATTGATGCCCACGAAACCTCAAATAATGTATGGATTTTAGATAGTGGTTGTAGTAATCACATGACTATCAATTGAAATTTGATGTTGAATTTGGATGATTAAGTGAAAATACAAGTTAAATTAGGAACATACTTCATTGTAGATATGAAGGGCAAAGGATTGGTCAATATCATAACCAAATAGGGCCAACAAAAACATATACCATATTTGTTTTATGCCCTAGGTTTGAAATATATCTTGATTAGTTTTGGCCAACATACTCATAAAGGGTACAATGTAATCTTCAAGGGAAAAGAGTATTTCAATTATGATAGCCTCCTAGTAAGAGTTTGATTGTTAAAATCTAGATGATCAAGAACCAAATGTATATGCTTGTCATGACTTCTGGAAAACGTGATACTTCTTTTGTCCAAAAGGAATCCTCCATGGATGATTTATGGTTATGGCATTCCAAATGCGGTCAACTTCATTTCTTTGGTTTGATGTTGTTACAACAATAAAGGATGGTTAGAGGCCTGCCTTCCATACATGAACTAGTTGGCACATGTAAATGTTTCATTCTTGTAAAGCAACATAGGGGTATTTTCCCTAAAGGTGTATCCTATAGAGCCAAGGATCCCCTAGAACTAGTTCATACTAACTTGTATAGACCAATGCATACTCATTCGCTTGGAGGAAGCTATTATTTTTTTACTTTCATAGTGACTACAGTAGAAAGACTTTGGTGTACTTCCTTGGGAAGAAATTATAAGCATGATACATGTCCAAAGAATTCAAAGCACTGGTTGAGAAACATAGTGGCTTCTAGATTAAAGTGTTGATATTATACTGAGGAGGAAAACATGATTTAAATGACTTTAATGAGTTTTGCAAGGAATAGGGAATCAATCGAAAGTTCACAGATAGATATACACTTTAGAAGAATGGTGAATCCAAGAGGAAAAGCATAACTATCATGAACATGGAAAGGAGTATGTTGAAAGGGAAAAACTTGTGATATGAATTTTTGGGAGAGCAGTAGTTTGTTTTGTATATATTTTGAATAGGTCACCCATAAGAAGTGTGTTAAATAAAGTACCACATGAAGCATGTTAGGGTATGAGTTCCACGTCAAAGTTTTTGATTGTGTATCATATGCCCTTGTATCTAAGAAACCAATGAAGAAATTAGATGATAGGATCAAGAAATGTATCTTCACAGATATATTGAACAATCCAAGTCTTACAAATTGTACAATCTAGTGACCAAGAAAGTGATCATTCATAGATATGTGGAGTTTAAAGAAGAAGAGGCATGGGGTAGAAGCATAAACAAGTCCATAACCATTGAAGAAACAATTCCAAACATTGAAGATGCAACAAAAGAAGATAAGGATGAACATAGTGGACAACAAGGTTTATAAGGACAGTCTCCTACCAAGGGTACTCCATCAAGGACTCCACAAAATTTAGTTCAACAAGAATATTAAAAGTCATTAGGTTTGTCTATTCCTAATCCTCAGTTCAATAATAATTATGAATCAATTCTTAAAAAGATGAGAAGTATGCAAGAAATTTAGGGAAAGTTATGTGCACATTCAAATTATGCACTGTTCATTTGTCAACTCACAATTTTTAAAGAAGCAATCAAACATGAAAAATGGGTTAAGAAAATGGATGAGTAAATAGATTCCATTGAGAGAAACGAAACATGTGATATAGTAGACTTACCCAGACAAAGAATGTACTGGAGTGAAATGGGTATAAAAAACCGAATTGAATGCAAATGGTGAAGTGGACAAATACAAGGCAAGACTAGTAGTAAAATGGTTTTCACAACAACCCATAATTGGATTTGGAGATACATTTTCACTTATTGCGAGATTAGATACAATATGAGCAATTTTGGCATTGGCTACCCAAAAAATGGAAAGTGTACAAAATGGATTTGAAATGTCCATTCCTAAATGGCATTTTGGAAGAAGAAGTCTATGTGCAACAACCACCTGGATATGAGATCAAATGATACAAAAGCGAAGTGTATAGGTTGAAGAAATATATTTATGGGATCAAACAAGCTCGACGGGCATGGTACAATATAATAGATTTGTATTTGATCAGATATGGTTTCGCTAGACGTAGTAGAAAACCTACGATTTACACAAAGGTGAATCAACATGGCCAAATTTTAATTGTTTTCTTGTATGTTGATGATATGATTTATACATGAGATTTTCCAATGGATCCATTTAAATCTACTATGAAAAAGGAGTTTGAGATGATTGATTTAGGCTTGATGAAGTTATTTTTTGGCATAGGGTTAAAACACTCAGAACATGGAATTTTTATATGTCAAATTAAATATGCATTTGATTTGTTAAAAAGATTTAGAATGAAGTATTTCAAAGTAGCATCCACACCTATAGCATCGAGAACTAAACTTAACAAGGAAGACAAAGGTGCAGATGTATATTTGACATTATTAAGGATATTAGTTGGTGGTCTCATGTATCTCAAATCCACTAAACCAAATGTCATGTATGCAGTTAGCTTGATTTCTATATTTATGGAGATACCTGAAGCCATGCATTGGAAAGTTTGAAAAAAAAATTGACATACATTACAAGAACAATGCTATATGGGATTCTATATTCAAGGGCATATAATGCTTTTTTTTATTGGCTATATGGAAAATGATTTTGCAAGTAGTCTATATGATAGGGAGAGCACTTTAAGATATGTTTTTTCACTATGGTGTAGGGGTAATATCATGGGAATCCAAGAATTAACCCATTGTGATGCTCTCATTAGCACAGGCAGAGTATGTAGCAGTAACAACAACAACCTATCAAGTAGTGTGGTTACACACATTTATTAACGATCTTAAACAAAGACAAGAAGAACCAACCCCAATATACTGTGAATCTACCATGACAACAACTCAACCATAGGACTGTCCAAAAATTATTTTTTCACAAAAAAAACATATAGATACTAGATATCATTTTATTAGAGATAATGTAAATAAGGATGATATTTATTTAGCACCATGTAAATCACAAGGCCAATTGGCTAACATATTCACAAAGCCATTGGCAATAGATGATTTTGATTTTCATAGGCATAATTTAGGAGTGATAGATGTTGAAGCATTCAATGGATGTAATTAAGGAGGAGTGTTATAGTAACGTAATTACACCCACTAGTTAGTTTGTATTTTCAACTCCTTGAGTAATGGGTAGTTAGAAGGTCATTAGTCAGTTAAACCATTGTAACAAATACTTTATATGAATATAGAATATGCATTGAAGGGGTTGCAAGTGCATCAGTTCTACAATTCAATTTTTGTAGCTCTAAATTTTGTTGTGGTTGTAGCAACAACCATGTTTCGAGTTCTATTCCTTTTCCTATGAGCACCATAATTTGGTGATTAATTATGTATATTGGGAGCATATTCTACTTGCATATAATGTAATGGGGTATTTTTCAATATTTAAATAGATATGTGATATTAAATTTGATAAAAAATTAGCAAAAAATGATTGTATTATGTGTTTAGATTTTAATGATGATGACAATTATTCATTGAGACATTATGTGGTTTATTATATTTTAATAAAAAGGTAAATAATTAATTCGTTGTTTTAGTACTCATAATGATTGGAGAAAAACATTCCTAAATCATCATAATTTGATGAGTTAACATGTTAAAAATGTAGGTTTTTACATGTAATCATAATTATGAAAATAATTTTGGATATAAATTGATTTAACATATTTGAAAGGTTCCAATTATTTCGAGGCGACCGTCCAGTGGTCAAATTTGAAGGGCTGGTCTTAATTTTTTTTGGAAGGGCATTTAACTATCCAACCCTTCAAAGATGAAAGGTTATAAAAATAATAGCACTTCAATTGAAAATTGAAAATTAAGTTAATCCTTCAATTGAAAATTGTAAATTAAGTTAAGTAGACTAGCTACTAGTGTTTTTAAAAACCAAAATGACACCTAAAAGTAAACAAAAATAAAACCTTTTGTATATGAGCCTTCAAAAATTATCATGTATGCAAACATTATTTACTGCCTAAAGTGTATGAAACCTTTATCTTGATACCATTCCTTTCCTTTCTGTTGATTCCGGTCCTTTAAAGAACCATTCTACCGCTCTAAAAAGTATGATCTACCTTCATCCCTAAAGAATGGAGGGTACCATAAGGCCATCCCCTCTATCTCAATAAAAGTAAATAATATAAGGAGGTAAAAATAATACACGGGAAAAGAAGTCCCTTAAGAGTTCATATTAATCTTTCTGTCCAATAAGCGCTTTAATGAGAATATTTTTCTCAGAATTCTTAGAGAATATAATATAAGGATACGCTGCATAGATTTCCTGCATAGGTAGGGAAAAGAAGTCCCTATTATGTATTAATCCCTCTGGATAAGCACTATGTTCATGGGAGGAAAATTTTCAAATGAGAAACATTGAGGGAAGAATGAATTTAAAAATAGTTATACTGCAAATAGAGAATAGTATAATCTAGGTAGACAGTAGGACTGTGCTCAACTGAATGATGGCAAGCTGCAACTGGTAACATTTAAATGAGCCTTAAGGACTCACGACTCCATAATCCATCGTATGGAAGACATGTAGAAACTAGTACAATAGATATGTGTGTTATGTAGCTAAAACAAACTTCATACAATTAAAACAAACTCTATAGATTCTGGTAAAACAAACTTCATAGATTCTGGAAGAGAAACAATAGACAAACTACATTATAGAAAAATACTTGAGCTCAGAAAAAGTCCAAGACTCTAAAAGTTGAGGCAATCAGCTGGCTCACGAAGCTCGTGAATTGATCAAGCAGTGGTTTTACAAAATCTTGAAAAGAAAATGTATGAAAAAGTGTCTTTTAAATAGATTTTTAGGCTAGTATGTGTAACTTTTAGCTGAAAATTAAAATTTATTAACACACGTTACAACTGCATAGGACTCTATAAGTCTATGGATTCATGAAATCCTGAAGGTGATGGGTGATTGGCGAATTGCAAATTTGCAATGGCATAATGTATTGGGCTTTCCAAGTTTCCGTAACAAGCTTAATTACAATTACTGTATCAAATAAGCTGCCGCCGTCAAATCTTTCCGAATCAAGGCTGGGTGAAGACCGCTTGACTTCACAAATAAGCTATGCTGCTATGCATAATGCGATCTGACATATTTAATGGTTTCCAACTCCAAGTTCTGACCAACAGCATAATGCTATCTGACAGATTTAATGGTTTCCAACTTCAAGTTCCGGCCGTCCACTCTTCTAGAGTATAGCCCATTAATAAGCCAGATATACGAAGAAACTAGAGCTAGAGGATTTAGAACGGAACTTGGAATTTTCCAAATATAAATTATAAAATAATACACTGTGTATTAATGTGGATTCCCGAATAAATACATCAATAAATGGGGGGTTATTATTGGGCAGATGACCACATGGCATTGACCGGTGACCACAGTGACCACCACTACTGACAAGGCATAAATTGATCTTCGCAGATTCGCACTATGCAACCTCTAGGCTCTACCTGCAATTGAAAAATTATTTTGATGAGCAAATTAAAAACTCACCCTTCCTTTGAAATGTTGAAGTTAAATTAGCCCTTCATTGTGGACGGGTAAAATAAAAAATTTAAATTTTTTTTGACGGGTAATTTTTTTTTATACTTCAGGGACGGGCTAAACCCCTTTGGAAGGGCCGGGACGGGTTCAAATTTGACCGCTGGGACCGTCCACCGACCATTAAGGTATTAATAAAACAATTTAGAATGATATAGAAAGTCACCTCTAATGAGACTAAATAAGATAAATATCAAATTAGTCATTACAAAACTCGAATAAAATATAATTAATTAATAGTTAAGGAATTGGTCACATCAAATTGTCAAAATGAAATCATATGGTAAAAAACAAATGAATTAAATATTAGTTTATCAATTGTCTTAAAACTATAAATATCTATAAAAGTTTGAAATTCACCCCAAAACAAATGAATTAAATATTAGTTTATTAATTGTCTTGAAACTATAAATATCTATAAAAGTTTGAAATTCACCCCAACATTTAAGCAAATGGATAGGCCAACATACTAAATTATTCCAAGCTAATAGTTATTCTATTTTTCAAATCAACGAGAACTTTCAATTTTTTCTTTAGTAAAAATTATTCCAAGCTAATAGTTATTCTATTTCTCAAATCAACGAGAACTTTCAATTTTTTCTTTAGTTAAAAACTATAACACCCTTAGTAAAAAACTATAACACCCTTGATCCTTAGTAAAAGAAAAAAATATCTTCCCTAGATTCATGACATTACATATCATCATATCTCAAGGATTCTATCCAAGAAGAATATTAAAATTGGCTTTAAATCAAAACATAAATGTAAAAGAGATTATTCAAAATATACACTTTTCTAGATTAATCAAAACATAAATGCAAAATAGATTGCTTACTGTAGAGCCTCCAACTGGGTCTCTTTTAAACTTTTATTTACAGTCAGAAAATTCACTTTACATATACAGTTTGAAAATCTATAAATTTGTTTATTTTTTTCTTCTTCTAACAATTTACTGTTAACTGTGCAGGTAGCAAGGATAATCACAGCATATAAACCTTTAAAATTTAATTAACAGAATTTGCCATAATAATGCTGGAAAATACCTGTAGGTAGCTAGTAGGTCCACCTTTGTTGCTGCCCTTGTTTGCCGTTTTTCCTTGCTTTTCCCTGCAGCCAAAAGTCCTTCCCAAGTTCTGAAACTCAACCAGTCCAAACCAGTCTTGCCACCCTGCCAACTGGCGAGGTCTCACCGACCACCCAGCTCCAAAGGTACCCCTTTGGACCCCCGAGCCCAAACCGAGTACAAGCCCTAAGCTGTTGTAACCCCTTAAAAAAATAATCTCCAACCAAAAAACCCCTTCTTTGCAACTCTCTTCTCCCAAAACTTCTAAAAAAAACTAAGGAAAGGATGATCCCGTTCTCCGCCCTCCTTTCTCCCTCTTATCCCCATGTTTGCCGACCTCTCCCCATTACTACCCCTATCTTCATCATAAATTTTATCCACCGCCTTCCATCTACCATGTAAGTCCTCGAGCCCTCAACTTGGACTTGGATTAATTTTAAATAATTTAAGTTGACTTGGACTAATTTAAATATTAAATTAATATTGCAAGGTGTTGGTTGGGGTCACTTCCCAACCGTAACTTCCAATTCAATTAAATATAATCCTTTTTATTTAATATAATAATTTTAAACATATCCTTACTCTTTTTTCAATATTTGACCATTTAATTAATAAATAATAAATGTTATATATATTATATAGTTTAAACTTGCACACTCCACCAATTTAATTTAATTTAATTAACAGTAATTGTTAATTGATTAATTACACTTACCTAATCATTTAATTAATGATTTCTAATATTTATAATATGTAAATTCCCTTTAATTATAAATTCACTACTTCCATTTATCAATTATGAACAATAATCCTTTCAATGTAAATCATAACATTATCAATGGGTAATCATATTAATTAAATAAAATTCACTATGATTTAATCGACTCATATACCTATTTCCATTCTAATTACACCTTAGTTTGTAATTAGCTAATTAACAATCAATCAAGCATTCTACTCAATTGCATTAGTCACTACCTAGGTTAACCATTGCTTTGTTTATTATTCAACCATAATGAATTAT
Source organism: Pseudotsuga menziesii (assembly GCA_001517045.1). Taxonomy (NCBI): domain Eukaryota; kingdom Viridiplantae; phylum Streptophyta; class Pinopsida; order Pinales; family Pinaceae; genus Pseudotsuga; species Pseudotsuga menziesii. Next base: position 37,239 of record LPNX010795890.1, read on the forward strand.
TAATGGACAATAATTAACCATTAATCAACATTATTAACCCTAATCATCATTATTAACTTTAATCGACATCATTAACATTGATCAACAATAGTTAATTACTAAACGTCAGTAATTAATATTAAGTGACACTAATTGACATTATTACTCAACAATATTTCATGTAATTCATAATATGTAGGCGAGTTATGTAAGCGTAGCTACTGCTTACATTCCTCACGTAAGTACACTAAAAGTAATAATTCACATACATCAATCATATCCAAGGAACTTATTATTTACCGACACATGTTGTAGCATAGTTTACAAGGTATGATCCATTAGCTTACTGAAATCCATGTTACGACAATTCATACATCATTGATTTACGACACATACTAACCAAGGGTTTTACACACCTACAATTAGATCTTGTTTTCACCCCTACTTCACGCTACATCTATCTACCTACATAATTACTAACTTCCACATCTTATCCTGTCCTCTGCTGGACTACCCTGGAATGTCAAGCCATGACCGGTTCCAGCTAGAACCCGTAAGCGGAAGTGTCGACCACATCGACCAAGCTTCGCCAGCAGGCAACCACCAGTCATCATCACACACCTTGGGGAGCGCGCCGTAGCACAGACCTCCCACGACTCTGGGTTTCAGGGATAAACGGTGGGTAAAGCCTCCACCCCCCTAATGGAACAAGGGACTATGTCTACTCGACATAACAACAGCGTTGCACTTGTACTCGGTCTGTCATCGTATAACTGATCTGGGCGGTTGAGTTTCCTGGAACCCTACCCCACCCATGTCATAACATACATCATAATAAACAACATAATAACCATACGAAAGTAAATAATGCATCACTCGCATACCATTTTATCTTTAGAAGTCCATGTCCCCGAGGCCCTCCCACCTCGTAGGATCCAGCTATCACTTAGTCGTTTCAACCTGTAAGTCAGTCCTCGACATACAATATAGGATAACGTGCATAATCCTCGATATGTACACATATATCTCATCATAACATGACAACAATAAACTCATTCATTCGCCATGCACCTGGCATAACATTCACTATTTCAACATATATCTGTAATGGTATCCACGTACCCATCATTCAATAATTTCCATATATTTGACATAATTAACACATGATACATATCTAAACATGACTACCGACCATAATACTATCATCACACACACATATATATATCGACAAAATAATAGAACCATATGTCCACAGTGTCGTCAAACCGACGAGGTCTCACAATCAAACAAATACAACATATAATAGTAGTTCAGGTAGAAATGTCAAAACGGGGTGTTACACTTACCTTGCAACTATGGTGGGTTCTCCCTACTTGATGTGATCTAAACAACATAAGACAAACAAGTGGAAAAACAAGTGAAAGAAATATGTAATGTTGATTAACCTAAACAAGTGTTCAAGGAAATAAGTTCTAAAGATCTACAACCCAATAAATCTTTATGGAACAAGTATGCATTAGTGCATTATTAAGATACAAAAGGGGAGATTACAACCATTTCCTTGACATTGTAACTTCTTCCAGCTAGAATTTTCCTCAAATATCCAACCTTATCTCTAATGGAAAGGGAAACTCATCTCTAGGAGCATTTCAATAGCATTTGGGTGCTCTCTCTTTCCTCTCTCAACCATGAGGGTTGAGCTTGTATATATAGGCCAAAGAGGATAAAGGGAGTTTAGGATTCAAGGAAAAGCTTAAGGGATCATCCCAAGAGGTTAAGGGTTCGAATGATTCTCATACTGATATGTTGGGATAAGCCTCCACAATAGCTTCTGAATAAGCCTCTTGAATCTTCTCTTTTTTCCTTTGATTGAGTAGTGCCTCACTCTGCTAAGGAGAAACATGCATTACTGATGGGTTCCACATGTTGCGTGAATCAAACCGAATTTAGTGACACAACTTATCAGTGTAAATGGTGCGTCAACAAGGGTTTGCCTATTGTTGTAAACAAGAGAAGTGTGACTTTGCTGCAAAACTAGAATACTGAAGGGTAGAACCTCTTTCCCAAGAAATTTGGCACTAATACTTCAAGGATTAGGGAAAATTTAGATGGACATATCTCATTACCACGACAATGATGAGATGCTGGTGTAACAGATTGCCCCCCAAAGTATGAATTTAGAGGGATATGATAGGTAAAATACTTTGATATATGAGGGTTGAGGAAAAATACCATTGATTGAAATGTTGAATAAAGACTTTGTAGTATAGTAAAATTTGAGATATATGTCCCAAATGACTCATAACATAGATTCCCACCAATACATTTTATATCCATGCATATACATTCAGGTCATGGCTTCTAACATACAACATAGATCCATGACAAAAGGAATCAAATTTGGACATAGATACTAGACATAAAATGTAATCTATCTCATAATAACTCAAACTTGAGAATAGCCATCGGACATACATTATGGATCTATGCAATGACATACATGATCCATCACAACATGGGGAAAGAAGATAATGCAAGTATGCATCTAGAAGAAACCCAGGGACTTCATCCCGAACCTGAAAAGGTATGATTCTATCCATGTGAATAGATGTCTTAATGTTGAACATGGAAGAAACCACTTTATTAACCGTAATTGAGGTATATCATTAACAAGTGCAAGGGAAATCACCATTGATTTCAATTATTCCTAAGGTACCATAGTACATTCCTTTGAATGTGAATTAATTAGTTGAAGTCTAACATTCGAAGGAATCTTCCAATCAGATACCAATGATGTAAGCCTACTGTTGAAAGAAAGGGAACCTGCCATTGGGGCATGCATGCCCAAGGTACTTAACTATTTTCTAACTCTAATCCTTGGATGATGTGTTGACGTCGACAAAGATAGTACCATAGAAGGAGGGACATGATGTTTCCCTCATAATCGACACAAAAAAAACAAATTTTTTCTGAAGTAGATTGGACTGTGGAGTGACTTTGGGACTAACTCAGGGATGACTGACATAAAGGAAGGTAAGATGAATGCAAAGGTTGACTAGGGTGGTAAACATTCCTTGAACATTTATAGCAAAATAAATGACCTAGCATCATTTACTTAAAGATACAGAGTCTAAGACATATGCATTCTTTGAATAAATAAAAGGAGTAAAATGACTCATGAAAGTGGATCGGCTCGAAGACAAGATGATGAAATGTAGGAAAGTGCCATATTTATGTTTAAGGATGACAACAAGATTCCATTAATACCGAATTAGATACATTATATTTCCAACAATTCCCCATCATGATTGATGAGTGCCACTTTTCTTTTTAACGAGCTGGAAGATGGTAACAAACGATAAATATATCACACCTTTTGGGATGAGTCCAATCTCACATATTTTACGAACCTAAGAGAGGAGGGGTTCGATTCCAAAAAGGGTCCTTTAATGTTTAATTTTAACGAGTCCAAAGAAGATAAACTTGGTGTAGTTTCATGTTTAAAGAGTCTAAAAAGACTAAAGAATATTCCATGATGAAATTTTTCGTAAATTGAGTCTCCAAATCCCAAAAAAGTATAAAATAATACACAGGAGAACTATTCTAGTAAAATGTTGAGTAGAGTATTCCTTTTTCATAAATAGTCAAACCAGTTTGAAAAAAGGGGTAAACTATCGCCATAGAGATGACCTTTATAATAGTTTTACAATCATGAAATAATCAAGTTTTTTTAGTGATCTTTTCCTATTTTGGGAGTTTGAAAAGAACTTAAAGACGACTCCAAGGGGGTTCCTTTTTCATATGTTTTATGAGTTTGAAAAATAAATAAAAGTGTACTAAGTACCTTTTTACTTTGTTTTAACAAGAACGACTATGGTATCAAAAGCACTCATACTATTTTTCATGTTTGAATAAGAGCGCAAAATAGTCAAAAGTCAGATAAAAATTGTGGAAATTGAACCCAGTGATAGATTAATTTTACTCACAACAATTAGCAATTGATCATGCAAAATCACTCACAAAAGAGACTGAAATTGGAGCTGAACACTAAACTGTATTAACTTAGTGTACAATAGCCAACCCTGTAAAATAATAGGTTTCTGTATAAATAAAATACATCAGGGATTCGCATGCATGAGGAGCAATTCGAATCTAGCATAAAGCAGGCTTACTAAAATTAAGCAAATCCCCCATAGGTGCAAAAAGCTGATCCCAAATCTGTCATGGAGCTCATGAATTAGCAAAATGGCTTAGGCAAGATAAAGAGTGATGGAATGACAAATAATACATGCTCTTACAAGGAGAAAAGAGTGGAGGATGAAGAGGACAAAAAACTAGTTCACCTCACCTAGTCTAGCTTTTCCATTTGCCTTAAAACATTGAAAAAGCAAGCAATAAAACAGAAAAAGCAGAAGGGCGCCTAGGAGTCCAGGAATAAAGCAGAATTGAATCCTTGAGGTTTCCCAAGTGCTACATGGGTCAAATTAGGCAAGTTGGACCACTATGGATAGGTAATTGACAACTTGCATAAGGTGGGACACATGAACTAGGCAAATAAGAAAAAAATAATTAAATTAATGTCTAAGGTAGTAAAATATGGGTTGATTATTCTAACACCCCACCTTAAGCTTGACTTATGAGTAATATATCAGAAAATTAGAGGGCCTAGCAACAAGGCTTAGTCACCCTTTACATACTGCATGTCCATTTAAACAAGGAAAGAGGCAAAACCAACTTGGGAAAATCCTCCCTTAAACATGGACTGTAAAACAAAATTTGGAAATCTTGTCTTCACTCATGCTTCACAGCATGATCAGAAATCCCCAACAATGATTTGATATTGCTAAAGGTCTTCTCACAAAATGCTTTGGTGAAGATATCAGCTACTTGTTCTAAAGATGAATAGAAGAGTAGGTGAATGGTGCCATCATGCACAAGCTCTCTGATGTAGTGCATATGGATCTCAATGTGTTTGGTTCTGTGCTTCTGAACTGGATATTTATAGATTCGAATGGTACTCTGGTTATCACAGTAGATGGTAGTTGAGTACTCTGATTCGAAACCACACTCTCCAAGTAAAACCTGCAACCATAAACATTGAGTTGCTACATTAACAACTCCTCTGTACTCTGCCTCTGTAGAGGAGAGTGCAATGGCACTCTGTTTCTTACTTGACCAGCTGATTGGCCCTTCTGCAAGCATGAACAAATATCCTGATGTGGAATTTCTATCTGTGCTATCACCTACTCAATCACTGTCAGTAAATCCAATCAAATCAAGATCAGATTTTGCTTTATAGAAGATCCCATGTGTCCTTGTTCCCTGAACAAAGTTAAGGATCCTTTTGGATGCTTTCCAATGGATCTCATGAGGCTGATCCATGTATCTAGAATCCACACTTACTACATAAGAAATATCAGGTCTAGTATGTATCAGATACAACAAACATCCAATCAATTGCCTATACAGTGTATTGTTTACCATAGGTGAATAATCAACTTCTTCCAGCTTCACTCCTGAAAGGAAAGGAGTTTTGCTTGCTTTGCAATCCTTCATTCTGAATTTGTTCAGCAATTCCAAGGCATATTTGGATTGGTGCACCTTGATT